>QNGE01001055.1:150818-197136 GCA_008508345.1 Paragonimus westermani
TGCCAAGCGGACGGCACAAAGTCTACTATTAACAGGAATCCAATCTACCAATGCGGCTGCGGCCGTCGTGCTGAGGACTATACCTACTCCAGCTTGACCGGTGACGGCGGCCGGAGAGTCACCTGAGGTGTATAACCAGTATCGGGTAGAAAGTGCAGGTGCTGTTAATTCCATACGTTGACTACTGTCGTGGATTCTAGTCTCCGAGATACAGCAATCATCAATATGTAGTGAATCTAACGTTCGTGCGACAGCAGCCTGCTGACCAATTTGTTTTAGAGCACGAACCTTGAAGGCACCTACATTAATTTGCGTTCTAGGTCGAAGCACAGGACGAGGGAGGTCTGAGACTGAGTGGTGAGAGCTGGGACTTATCGGCACAGTGTTACTATGATTAATTATCTGCTGTGGGACCTGCAGAGAAGTTATCAGAATTTGGAATCGGGAAGGGCCTGAGAGCTAAATTTGATGAGGTCATCGAGATGCGCAAGCCGTCACATCACATCAAGGTCCAGTCTCACCGTGACGGGCAAGCAAATGTTTCACAATTTCATTAATTTTGAAGAAAAGTATCAAAACTTCGGTTACCCCTTAATCTATAGCGGTGGGTCACGAATTTTCTTTACACTGTTTAATCATTATTAATTATATGGCGCGCAAACAAACGACTGCATCCGTCAGTTAGGTTTGGATTTCAAGGTGTCCATGCTGTGCCGTCAGTAAGATCCAGGTAAGTTCCCAACTATTTCTTCGGATAACGGCCTTGCAAAGCGTATAGCAGGTGCACACGTGTGTTACTGTCTTGGCGATACCCTTCTTGAGAAGCACTGAGATCGCAGTAATTCACATCGTCAAATGTAGATGGTTTTCGTTTGCTTAACTAAACCACATTTTTCAATTTTTTTAATAACCATTCATTTCTGCTAGCTACATGCACCCACTCGATCTTTTGGTTCCCTCCGATCACGATACATGAACTGTTGAGTCACATCCAGAGTTTCATTAGTGCAACGTCACCCCGAACTAAGTATGTTCCACCCTAATAACCGTAGCAGGATTAGTGCATAAGCCAAATTCCCATACAGTCCAAGAGAAATGAAATATCGGTCACCAGGTTACACTGTTTGTTTCCATCAGATTTGTCAACCGTGTTGGCAAAATCCGGTGGCGGACATCAAAATATGTCATGTCAGTAATGATTAACGAACAGGACAATTGTGATTCCTTTGAAATAACCGGATGTGCCGTGGCCCGGTATAATGATATGCAACATGCAACGGCTTCCTGTATACGTTTCCAACGTTTTCAAAGATTTTTCCCGTTTAATTATAATATTTATAATAATAATAGTAATATTTATTTATATTTAGTACTTCCAACGGCTGGCTACCCAAAGTTGTGAAACCACTTTTCATAAAGTTCAACTTCAGATTGCCAAGTGTTAGTAACGGATAGTGAGGTTGGGTCTGTTTAAGACATTGACGGGTCAGGCGAGGGATCAGCCTAGAAATATAAACCTTTAGAGTGCACTACACGCTGGGTTGACTTGCATAATAACACGTTCAGTTAAGTTTTACAACACCCTATTCAGGGGCCCCATTAGCAATGCGAGTGCAATTATTATCAAAGTTGGTTTGAGTGTGTAGTGTCATAACTCGCAGTTTTGATATGCTTAGCCCCATTTCTTCCTCACCCACAGTCAGTCTTTGCCAAGTACAATGACAAGTTAACTTTTGTTCAAGAAAATTTGTTCCGATTCTGTTCTGCCTCACAAAGTCATTTAAAATTCCTGTGAATTTTGTTGTTCAACACTAAAATAGCACCGCAAATGCTGACGAGTTCCTACTCTTGTCTGAACACACAGTATATATTCCAATTCAGTAAAGCAGGCAGAAATCAAAATCCTTTAGGGATTATTTATCGTGTGCAATTTTGTTCGATAGACGCATCTTGAGCAAGTTATTCTGCGATTTAAAAATTTGTGCAAACCGTAGCACCAAACCCTCTGACATTTTTATTGTGTTGGGTATTTTGACTAAACTATGCATGTAGAATATATTTAATCATCACTCAGAGTCAGTTACTAAAAGTCATTAGATGGTACGCTATCTCCACCGTACTGACGAGCACAGAGTCATCGTAAATTTGTTCCATAGTACAAGGAAAAACGATGTGTCTATCTATTATATATATATATATTGGAAGCATTCTCATTCTGATACAAATTTAACATTTCGCTTTCTAAACAAATAAAAGATTCGCATCTTACGTGAGTGCAGGGTCTAGATGTTCGCTCTGATATATTTGCAAACTTTCAACTTCTGTTGGATATGCAACCAGGTGAATAAAATTCATATTTAAGGAGCATCGTTACTGGAGTAAGTTTTATAGTTTTCTTGACACAGTGTTATTTCTTTGCAAGAACAGGCTTGTAAGGATGCAAACACTGGTGACAACTGCCAGGCGCCCTAAAAAGTCGAAAATGTTGGATGCGGTTTTTGGTTGCACAACTTAATGTGCCCAACTGTCATTGTCTCGAGAAATACACATTTTATCCGGTCTGTACGCAATTCACGAAACATCGTTAGATACTCTAACATACTGCATGCGTTCTCGGTGTCCAAACGAAATATACAGATTCGTTGAATAGACTTTCCTAATACATTGCTGCAGAACTTGTTCACATGTTGTTGAGGAGTCTACATTTAAATTTGCGTCGAACCCCACGATTTAGCAATCGCAACTCGTTTGGATAACTAAACTCTATCACACTGAACAAATTATGTATTTAATGCGCTCCTGGTTATAACAATGGACATTAAGAAATCATGCATTACCGAAACATTCACACAGCACAGCAATCACTACGGCGATGTAGTAAACCGAGTCAACTGTTTAAGAGCATGAGATTTGTATGTTACAATAATTACTGCCTTAGTATTTAACAAAAAACACACTAAGCCCGAAAAAAAATCTTGAATGTATGATAAACACCATCGCTTTCATAAATAAACCACAAACAGTTCGACTGTCATACTAGCTTGCCCAGATGCTCAAATGCCCGAACAATATCTCTGGTAACGTTCACTCACCGTAACGTACACCTTAAAAACAGCTCATATTTGAAACTGATCGTTTGGCGAGCACTGGTTTAGTGTAAGTCACAAAACAACTGGAATGCTTTGAATGACATATTGAGTTTGTCAGACAAGTACAGATGAAATTTTAGTTTCTCAAAGCGATTCGTTATGAGTATTCACATGAATTCGTATAGAGATCCATCCTGAAGTTTAGTTGATTTTTGTCAGTTTTATCTTGAATCTACATTGCGCAGTTCAGATTCGAAATGTAGATCTGGAAGGCTTTTTCAGGTTTGTTTTTGCGGTGAACTAGTCTCAGCTTGGTAAAGCCCGTTTTTTGATATGAAGATTCCGGTTTAGGGACTCTTCTAAATATGTCTATAACTTCGGAGGCTATGGTGAAGTATATATGTCTGTTCTGTTAGCTAACATATGTAATTGCAATTGCCCTGATGGAAACCACTTACTAAAACCATCAATCATACTAGGAAGGACTGGTGTGCGGAAAACCACACTTTTAGTAACTACCGAAGGTCAGGCTGTTCCTATCTGATGAAACTAGCTTACTTTTACAGTAAGTGAGTGTTAATTTCTCCGATGCAGCACAGATGACCCAAATGGAAGTTGCTTTAGATTATCTGGCATCATCGGTCAATTTACAAACACGAATTCGGTGAAATAATCAAGACAAATTGAGTCGTTTCACCGAATTATTAATACAGCACGTGACCCTAACTAGTGACCAGAAACAGAAACGATCAGCCACATGATCTGAGGGTCACACACAAGATGTGGCAAAACCTTAGATTCGAAATTGTGAACGCAGTCTCAGCTTTCATGAAAAGTATTCTGAAAGAAGAAAACGGCGGTTACCTATCACAATGTGCTGAACCCAGCCGATTGCGTAAGGAGTTATTGCGTTTGAAAGCGCTACTGATTAGCTGAATAGGACGTAAGAATGTAAATATTTATTACGACAGTGGGTGATGACGGAACGTGCAATATAATTGTTAGGTGGGGATTAAACCCAGTGAAATTATTACGGAAAGCTTTGAACGGACACTCGCTACCGACTGTCATGGTAACAAACTATTTTTCATTGAAGCGGGTCTGCAGTGTGATATCAGCCAGTTGTTATAAATTTTGACATTAAGTGACTTCGATCATGAAGCCTGTGTTCATTTAACCCTTATTCACTTAAGCGTACCGCTTCCCTCGATGAGCATGCCCTGCCAGGACACAACAACTAGTCAAGTCACTCATCTGATAGAACTTGATACATGGCTATACATAGTCATGTTTTACTGCGATGACCGAGATGGAGGTAACGATTTCAGCCCATGGACACTAAGCCACTTTCATTTAGGATTTGTATATTCAGACGTATGCTGCCTCCCTCCGCATCTGTCGACCTCGCCAGCCCCTATATATTAGTATTGATTCTGTCTCAGAAGGAAACACCTCTTGGTGTCGGAAAACTTGGTGTACAGGGAAAAAGTATACCACAGATTGTCAAGTATAACTTGTTCTGGCCACGGTGGTCTTTGAGACAAATTAGACAGTCTTTGCATTCAGATAAACTTTCCGTTAGCGAAATTCGAGAGGAATTACTAGACCAGAGTTTCGCTCCCGTCAGATTTCATCAGCAATGCATATACTTTTCTGTATCAAAGTTTGTATTCCTGCCCTAATGCTTATGAGATCAGCGTGTTAACCACAATGCCAGTGACTTCACAATAAGCACGGCCGACTGGTCATACTCGAACACCCAGGCACAACTTTCTATGGAGTCCGAATCACGAGACCAACGATTGCGCTGAACGCAGTGATTCGGCTTATTGTTCGTTCGAAATTATCAGACAATCTGAACGTTCGGCCAAGATAATTTGGTAGTGCTTCTCGTGAGGTTGCTCACGCGGCCATTGACATGAGAGCCTCACAAACGTGAGGGCTGAAGTGCAAAATTCCGGTCAGGAAAAGGGGTACGGAATACTGATGAGTTCTAATGGGAGCGGAACTGAAGTGTAGTAGTTCATTTCGAAGTGGAATGCCAGAAAGGTTGTTCAAATGCAAAGTCTGTGATCAGGTGTGGGTGATATTTAGTTTGAAACGATGCGAATACCCGAAGGTAAGTGAACGGAAAAAACGGCTTGTTTCTTGTACACACCCGAGGCAACACCATAAAGCCTATGGCTGAACAACCTCATTCGCAGAACAGCGAAACGGACGCGTGTAAGAATGGTTGAAATTGTCTACATCTATTCTTTACTGCCCTTATGTTGGTTACTGAATCATCGGCGTTTTTACAACCTGATAACAAGGACTGCGATAATTGAAATCCGCATTGCTTTTGGACATACCACGACAGTCTCCGATTGCTGTTCGCAATTTACGAAGCACATAACTGGGCGACTTCGATTCCAGTAAGGTTGGCCATGTTAGCTGGAATGTCATGTTAAGTAGAGTGGGCTATTGTGTTTCTGATTGCATTAATTCCATAATAGCATGGAAGCTTATAGCCAATTGAATTGAAATCAGATCACATTGTGTAGCTAACATGTTCGATGGACATATTCAAAATTTTTTATTGAATCATTCCCAGACTATTCACTGTCTCACATTCACAAACATCATCATACACACTATCTAACAAATAGAATGTTAAATAACCCACCAAAAGTTCATCGGCTTCAAATAAAGTGCAACGAAACCAAAATGGTTGTTGCATAATTTATTTTATTGAATATTACAAACCGCCTAATGCTCTTGTTAGGACGTCCAGATTAGCTTAACATCCGAGATGTGAGATCAACGCTGTTGTTCATTTCAAGGCACTGTGGGTTTGCATTCAAAGTAACATATTTACCCCTGTTGTCTGGACAAAGCCATAATCTGATTCAGAACAAATTAAAACTTTGTAAAATAGTTTGTAATCATTTCGATTTCAACACTTAATTGCAGATAAAGTGTGGTTTGTATGGAACAACGGAAGAACCCTGTTCATGGGAACGCGTATGTAAAGATTTAAAATGGGACAGAGTTGAGGATGTGGATATACAGACGAAAAGGTCAGCGTGAAAAGAGCGGTCGTACTCGAAAAACATTTTGACTAAAAACCATTTAGAAGAATTACACTTTTGAACCACAATGAATTTAATAATATCACAACCAAGAGTGTCAGTACAGATATATGATGCACTTCAGTAGAAACTAAACTAGAAATATAAATTCTGCCTCCACTCACGTTAGTAAAAACGACGATAAAGCTAAGAGACCACGTCCAGCTGTGGTCTAAAGTTTCAGCTCAATACTTGGTGGATTGGAGCCTGAATGGAAGTGTGCTATCAAGCAGTTTTTGGTGACAAGTTTTGATAGGCTACCTGTAGATTGTTTATTCAAGAATACACAATAGAACGTCGTTCAATGAACTAGGACGTCTTCAGTGAGAAACAGGGTGTTTTAGATCAACTAGCCCATTCGGTAAGATCAGCGTTTCACGACGAAGGTAACAATGTAGCACCTTACGCTGGACGTCAAAATCACATCACCTTTGAACTTGAATGAGAATGGAACCCGTATAATGAGAAGAGGAAACTAGCAAAATATTGCGGCCTAAATATCTTTCGGGTCGATAGTTAATGTGACAAAATTTTGACATTTCCAGCTTGCAGGCCGGGGAAGACTCTAAACCTCATCACTCACCAAGTTTTTGAGAGATGACTGAATGTTAACTTCTTAGAAAAAAACAGAATCTTTGTGTTAGTGCATTTGGAGGCATTGCTATAAGCGAAGAAACGGGAGCATACTGCCCCACAGTTAGTATCCAGGGGTGACAATTGTGTGGATAGGACAAAATATTGCTTCAACAATAAACCGAGACAGACACTGTGTAAACTGATATACATTGCTGTAATTATTCTGCAACATTGGGCACCCAGGGAGAAGCTTCATCAATATCCCCAACGCCACCGAGATGCACACAACCTGTACGAATTTGGTTATGCATAATTTGATACGCAAACCTTGCTAGCGGTTATTACAAATTCGGGTATTGTTCTCTCTGTGACGCCCTATATGAATATACTTGCGAAAGCTGAAACGGGATCTCACAGTACCTTTGTGTCATAACTGGAAACAACTCATCTTGCTTTGCTGCAATGCCAGGTTCGAATTGTATCATATATATATAAGTATGCAGCAGTTCGTTCAATGGGAAATGAGTCACATGTGAAAGAAAGAGATCTACATACAGATCATGGAAAGAATTCTAATGAACATCCAAGGTAACCCTTTCAACTCATCAAAACCACAAGAAGGTGTGCATATAAGGCACTTCATCCAAGAGTTGTTACCGACCGGTGTGTGAGTGTGCTCAACAGTGAGGCGCTTATGTAAGCAACTTCACTCCTACAAACCTCACGCTGGATACGCAAATTATTTTACTCAACGAGGCTGTATGAGATGAGCGGATAATAATATGTGAACCATATAAACTATCTCCCGAAATCAAAGTTGTCAGTTTGGTTATTCGAATTATTAGTCAAAACGAGTAAATATGACGAACTCTGTCGCCGGTAGCAGTTAGTTTATTATATCATAATTGTCAATAAGGCAGGGGTGTTGCTTTAATTTGCCAGCCAAGGAACAAAATAAATCTCAATGGTTGGGTGTTGTTGAATCGCAGGAAAAAATTTAAAAACCACGTGATCTTGATTGCCTGATTTGCTAAAGGAAGAAGGTGTAGGTTATTCACGAAAGTTAGTTTGAAATATGTTTTTATTCTGATAGTGAAAATAACAATAGGTCATCTCACAGAAGTGGAATAGGACCGTTTGGGTTTGTGAGGTAAATGTGTCACTCACTATTCTAACTGAAAAAGTTAACTTATCTATGGGAGTGGGCTATTTGGGAGGCATAGGAAGTTTCGGTAAACCGATAGTTCAGTTTTTTTTTAAATACCCAAACGGAGAGATCTGTGTCTAACGGAAACAATCATAATTTGCAGAAAGTGATTAATTTAATTGATAATTGGGTTTGTTCAAGTGAAGCGATAAAAATGCAGGTTTTATCCGCAGTAAATAAAATCTTATTGTCGCAGGTTTGTACCTTTTGAGCATTATGTCACGATCTCCAAACGTACGTCCAGTGACTATTCTAATACTCCTTGTAGAGAGTATGAGAGCAGATCATGTCTTTCAACCACTTTAAGTGTCAAGAACAGTAATTTTTCGAATGTAAATTGAACTTTAATAAAAGTTGTCAGCATGTTTCATTTTTTTATATACTATTTTCCTAGCCTTGTCAGAATGAAGCCTTTGATACAAATGCCGCTTTACTTCGTCAGTGGTTCACTTTGGAGCGGATTGATTCGAAATTCACCCACGTGTTAATGGAGCAACAATGAGGACTTGTAGACAATAACTCGTTTTCAAGTTAGCTGCGTCGTTTCTGTGGTGCTCAGTGAAGTCCGTAGACCAACTCCGATGGTAACGTTATCAGCTGGAACTGTGCAGAATCTTGGTCTGCCTTGAGCTCTCAAGTGGAAGTATGCTTTTGTCCGTGAATAGTGGCAATAACAATGAAACCGGTGGCATGATTTCGGCAGATTATGACCAATAAACAAGTGTTACTTAACTTCACTAAATTATGATGACATTCGGTGGCTTGAGGCGGACTAAGCTTCCGCATAGTTCCAGAAGGTATTTCTAATATCACCATTGATCTACGGACTCCAGACACTCTGAGGAAAACCATGCGGTTTGTGGTTGGAGTTCACAGGGTTCGTATTACTGACGAACAGAAACAATCACCAAACCGCTCGCGTGCTTCTGACGAATTCTGATCACCAAACATTTCCTGAGTGCCTTACAATGATGAAATTTGCCGCGCGAATGGTATCTTAAACACTGAGGAGTTGTCCCAGCTGAAAGCTCAGGCATTTCCACTTGCGAGAAGTGATCCGGATATTCGATCTTCTCAATGGAGGACACAAAACTAGCCCTTCAATTACAGTTGGTGTTCAAAAGACCTGGTCTTTTGAGTCACGCCAAAGTCTCCGATTTCATTTTTTTTCTGAGCAGAACCGTAGATCGCTGATTTTTGACTTGCATCCAAAGAAATCTTCGAATACGCACAAAAGATTTTCCTATCATGATTAAAAACGATAATAAAAAAACGATATAAAATTGACTTCCTCCACCAAACTTAATCACCACATTTCAGTTCTGATCAAGTAATGTCACATATAATGTCCAGTTTATAAGAATAATCAGTTGGTTATCGCGTGCAGCCAGTTTCACCGGTCAGCCAAACGCATGCAGTTTGCACGTATCAGATCTACTGAAAAATACCGCACCAGCTCACCCTGTCATACCATGTTTTATGAAGGAAGTCAAGCATTTCTGGTTTTCCGGGTTCCGTTTTAATCTTTGATAAATCTTCTTTTTCCATAATCGGTAATTCAAAATGTCACTGACTGAATGTTTCCTTGTAAAGTGGAAACATTGAAAAACAGAGTTTTTTAGTTGCCGTGAATCATGTGCTAGATACACATTCTTTCGACTTCGATTACGAATAATTAACGCGGTTTTAAGAACAAAAAATATTATTCTAAACCGGTTCCATGTTCTGGCCGTCACCGTATGTTTATGAAGAATGCAATGCACTTCCATAGAGCAGAATGTCAATCACTGATTGATATTTATTCTGGGGTAGATGTACATCCAAATTGTTGCATAAACCTCTAATTGATTAACAAAGTTAACAGTAGTTACGTCGTCAATATTTTCAGTATCAAGCATCTGTTAGACATTTTCCCCTAATTCTCTTCAGTGTCCACTAAACACAGAAACAGTGTGCCAGAACAGTGCTGAATTCTCCAAACAGACTCATAAATTGCAGCTGATTGGCCGCCCACTGATATCTTCAAAACAATCTCCATCTAATTACACACATGAGATACTTCTTTGTGGTCGTGGTGTTCAGAAGTTTTTCGACATCACTAGCAACTGTATTGTGAGATATTTCAGTATTAACGATTCAAAAAACGATACAGATCCGATTTTTCAGCTACTCACTCCACGCACATAGTTAATAACTCATTGTTGGGTTACACCAACCTGTTATCTCAGGCTTATTGTGGGCTTTAAGGACTCTTACGGGCAATGTGCAAAACTTTGTCCTCCACAAGGTCATAAGTGATTTTTGATTTCACCTTTGAGGGCTAATTACTTTTCACGGTGTTAATGGTGGTAAATAAACGGAAGCACAAGATAAACCCCACGATTACTGTCACCCGTGAAAAATGCGAGTCCATGTAAACCAGACGACAAAGCATGATATAGACTCGGCGGTTTTCGAAAACGAATGTTAGCAATCAATCCCAAAGTCATTGTTCATTCTAAGAATTGTACACTAAAATATATTTGGACAGGCCGCCCTAGTTGGTTGTATGGTGTGTATTTACAATAATCTTTTTAGTAAAATGTGAGCTTCTGAAAGATGCAAACTTGTGGTACCAAAAGCACACTCTCAAACTGCGAATGCTGGTCAATAATTGGTCGGCCCGTACATATGCAACACTGCCACACTCATTATCAGCAAAACGGTACATTTAGAACCGATCCCACTGCGAAAAATCCTTTAGTGTGCCTGGATTCGAGTCAGTGTTGGAAGAAATATGACCAAACGCGTGAAGGTATCTACCAGCCAGGCCACAAAGGCACGCTGGTAGCTCAGAGTCTTCACAGTCAGAATGCGGGCTCCGTCGAATACTTCAAGAGATTGACTGGCCTGGTAGGGCCTGTCGTGCAGTTCACTTTAGAATTCATCAAAGCCACCGCTACGCGGTGAAGTTCTATCATTTATAAGCAGTTCGACATGCTTGTTAAATCAAAAGATGTACAGGTGTACACTGTTTTGCCGTCGGCCGGAGCTGGAGTTATATACTGGTGATTAGGTGCGTACATCGTATACAACATTGTTGCCTGGATTGAGCTGACAAACTGGTCGATGCCACAGTTAACCTGATCTTACGTGCGACGTCTGACATGTCGGTTGGTACCAAGTATGGTCAGATTTATAACCCTTACGAGTGGCATGTATTTAAGCAAATGTGATGGAGCGTCCATGATCGTTTTTACTGGTTATTAATACAGAAGTCAAACGTGGTCTTCTCTTAGTAACGAAGTGATTTTTCATTACGTCCAGGCAAACTCATCAGTGTCCAAATCGCATTCCGAGCTATCCAAAAACTCCATTGTGTCTGAATGTTGTTCGAAAAACGCCATACGTTGTTCGCATGAAAATGCCGAATCATCGTACGATGTCCAGTCCCAGGAACAACCCTCGAGCCTGTTTGCCCTACCGTCCACGACACGAGGCAAATCTATCAGTCAGGAAGCACAGTTTTTCCGGTTACAGAACCAACGGAGTCGGCTACAGCGCGGTACATCACTGGGTGTATTTTGGAACCCCATACTTTCTATCAAGAGCAGCGAAGTTAATAGGACCAGCATGGTGTCTGGCAGTGCAATGAGTGTGCTCGAACAGGACTCAAAATTACTTACGGACAATGACGTCACTTTTCAAAAGCGAATCCCTGAGAAGCTCACGGGAAAATTGAGCAGTGAACGCAGGAAGTTTAGTAAACTGTAGGTCTTATTCAGAATGTTTATCACTATGAACGTTTGATAATTTTCCAGCAACTTTGTTACTGCTACCGTTCGGTTCGTTATGCCAATCTGACAAACCACAGTCAATCTGAAGTTGCTTGTTCCAAGTTTACAGTAGTGAATAGGTAACTCATCCACATTTTACGCACCACCCGGAAACCCGTTTTTGTTAAGCATGCTCAGGGTCAACCCACAACAGCAACACAGTGTATAACTTGCAACAAGTTCTCCTCAGATATCCCAGACAGTATTATCAAAGGACTATTTAAAACTTAAAAGATACTGGTTAGTGGGAGTCGGTAAATAGATGGAAACTATGCAGGGAACATAAGGCTTAGAGAGTCACCTGTGGAGGATTTTCAGTGTATTTCCGCCGTCGTTCCACATTAAAAACATAACTCACTGCTGACACCCCAAGACTTACGAGGAGTAAGAACCATGACAGAGTCCTAAACACTGCGTCGAAGTAAATCAACCGCATGTGAGCAACGTTTACGAGGTACCAGCAAGGGACTGCAGGTAAAACAGTCATGCACAGTATTGCGAAACATTTGAAACCAACAGTTCATACGTTCAACTATATGCAATGGTTTACGACCGACAATCAGTTGGTCAGCATCCCAAGCTAAAACTGGCATATCAACAACCAACGCGTTGAATGCTGCCGGACAACATGTGAATCCACCAACAGACAAATTGCAATACACGTCTGATGAAAAGAGTAAACCATTTGTGAGTAGTTCATCAAACTAACTACCAAATATAGTAATGATGTAAATGACGCTTCGCAGAGAAAAAGCAATTGCAGTTTAGGGGAACAGCAGTTTAGTTATTCGAAGCAGAATTCCAATGCGATTCAATCCAACACTACTCATATGAGTTGAGTTCATAAAAACGGGATAGGTTGGTTCTGAGTGGGATTTCGTACTACTCGGTATATATCAACCCAGAACCAATCACCTGGAACAATACAGGTAAGCTATTAGGATAAGGGGAAAAAGTGAATCTAACTTTCAGGCCTTCAGTCATGCTGAGAGTTCCGCTACCTCACTTTCAAGTAGACGTTTATTAAACAAAATTTTCACAGGTGACTCATAATTACTTCCGTATTGGACTTATGATTTATAAACGATATTGCACTTGTAATGTTGAATTTCAGGAAATGGTTCACTGAGAGCCCAAATTTCTAATGAGACAAGAATGGACCAAGCCGAAAGCTTCGCGTTTGACCCATTCTGTTGGGAAGTCACGTTATTTGGACCGACAAATCCAATTTTGAGTATAGGACAGCTACATGGCTCATGACTATGCGAGCTGTAGTTGAGTATAAGATTTGTTTAAATTCACACTTTCCGAATTTACTTTATCACATCAAGATTTATGCATCTAAAGTTGAATAATAAGCAGCCAACTGACATTTTGAAAAAATCTGTTGAGCACTAGGGTATATTGGTTTTCAAATAGGTTGAACATCATTCCAACTGATCGCAAGTGTCGCATTCCCATAGACTTTCCAGCTGACCTTCAACGAAACGAAGCACTAGACTTGATTTCCGATTTCACTGGAGCTCGCCAGTAGTGCGCATAATTGCCAAGTTAGGAATGACTGGAAAATTCTACACTGTTCTAAGTACCTGGATCCAATAAGAGTTCTTGACCAGTTTGCAAAAATGGGATCTCGTGGTAGCAGTATTTAAAGAGTTGTAGCCCATGTGAAGTCGCAAATGGAACTATGTTTACTGAATTCACCGATTCATTGGAGGAGATGAATAAAACAATGCTTCAGCACTGATGAAAGACAGAACATTCAGATGAAATGCTCGTTACATAGACAGCCGTGTAAGTGTCGACTTATCTAGACGGATCAAACCATACGGGACACATTCAACAATCATACCTACAAAGTGGTTTGTGAAAATGACGGCACCGAAAATGTGGTTCAACGCTATTATGCACTCAGTTATAAGCAATCTTTAGCTAATACTTAAACGCCAAGGTAGTTTTAAATGCCAGTGGTAGTGTGAAACCAAGTCGACAGAACTACAAACCAAAATTCTGATATTTGACAATAATCAAAGTATTACTCAAGTTATCAAATTCAACTAGCTCCACTTGAAGGGAAGTCTGAACCGTCCGGTTGCCGGCTATAGGTCACAGGATGGTTAACGTGTCTCCTCTCAAGGCGATCGCACAACCTGATTATTACTCACTAGCAAAAGTGGTTGAGCTTTCACACATGACAATTCGGTCATGTTAAATGTGAGCCGAATGGTGGAGTGGTTAACACGGTGGCCTCATGAGAGCATGACCGGAGTTATAGTCTCGGCCATGTTATCCCCGGCGAGGATATGCACTACTGGTGAACTTTAGTGGGAACGGAATTCGAGTCTAGTGTTTCTTTCTGAATGAATATGATTGGAATGTCTATGAAGGTTCGACACCTGCGATCGTCTGTGGGTGATGTTCAATCCATAGTTAAAATATGTCGTTTTTCACATCGACGACCGTTTCATAAATGCATAGAAAGTGTACTGAAGTAAAAGAAGAAACGAATTGACAACACTGAATGGAATCTTGGTTGTGAAGCAGCAGTTCCTTGTAGGTGGTCAGCTCGTGCGTGATGATCTTACGTCTTGGACTGGAGTTGTCGAACATTCCACAGCACAGCTGCCTTCCTTACCACTGTGGTTGACATGACTAAACCTATTCGAAGAAGACCTAAGAGACCGTGTCCTAGTAGATTGAGACACTATATTAGGACATACAGAGAAGCAGATTATCTGAAATTGCACCAGGAAATGGTAACAATCCGATTGAGATGTAAAGATCCAGGCACCGTCCATTTTAACTCGGGCTTAAGTGTTTTATCATAAATTTATTATATAAGGAAAGTTGGCACTACGATTGTGAAACGATAATTCAGAGAAGCCAAAGTGCGGGAGCTTTCTATGAACGAACAAAAACCGTTACCCTATGGAACACTTCACTAATGAATTGAAAACCTGTTACAAAACAATATTTTTTATGCAAAAAATAGGAACCTTTTTATGACGAGTGTGACAAACTTCATGAAACAAATCGTCGTATGGGGCAGTAACTCCGATTTTCATGACACCGGCAGACGGATTCTTTCATTCAAACTATTCAAATAGTAGAGTGTAAATAATTTGAAAGACAACATATCAGAATATCTAACACAAAAGATCATGTCAGCCAACCGAACTTGTGGCAAACTATCATTATGGTAAATCACCACAGAATGTTAAGCCGGACAATCCGTTACTGTAACGGATTCTTAAACAGACAAATGCATCACTTTACTAAGCTATTCCGCTTCTATCTTCCGTAACCGAACACAGCGAAACCTCTTACGGTGTTGTCTAACAGTCCGTGATAATCAGCAGATTTTATGTCAGTTCACAGGTTGTGTGTCCGAGTATATTACCGACCTGGTTACCGAGGTGAACAGTTTCAAAAACGCGGTGTCATCCCATCATTTTACCACGGTGGGTGCTTGTTGAATTGCAGATCAGTCACAAAAAGCTGATCGATTTCAACTAATGAAGTGTTGAAATGCGTAGGATGAGAAAATATCGCACATATTGTGAATTACTGGGTGCTGAATTTTATCTACCGTATAATTATGACTCTCTTACATTTCGGATGACCGTTATTTATGCAAATTAGGAGGCTAGTCATCAGTTGCAAGGAAATCGTAATTTGTTGTCATTCATTGACGGAAAATTTAGTGAGTTCTGTCGTTTGTTCATAAAAAACGCTTTGTTCAGAAATCTACTGTAAATGGCAGCTTTCATATCCCAAGGGACTTCTCAGTCAGCTCGGTTGAAACAGAAGCATTAGGTTGATGATTTGTTGCCACTACAGTTTATCGCTAATGTTTTTCCTTTCCACGTCCGGTGAGTGATCGTCAGTCACGCTATAATGAGGTAGCCGTGTCTACTGCTTTGTTGAACTCACACTAGGCGTGACAGAAAGATTGTAGCCAAAAGCTCAGCTACATTTTCAGTAATGCTGAGGTAACAAAGCAATGTGCGTAGTCTAACAACGCCGCCCAATTCATGCAGTATTGACTATCAATCCCGACACTTTAGCAACCATACGAATGATTAGTATCCGGTCGAGCTCTTCTGGATTTCTAACAATAAAGGTTGTACCGAGGTTTTTCTAGCCTGAAGTTTCCGCGTGTAATAAACGGATTCGATTGAAGTTACTCACCTCTGTAGGCCGTCAGTAACAGAATTAACTTTTAACGCTTCTGCACCACTATCTGCTAAAAGCTGAATAACCGAAGTCAAACCGGGCAGCTTAACACGGCTATTTTGTCCAGACTCTCAACTGCTAGTGCAATTGCGTTACCCACTTACCACGTGTACTTTTCAGTACCTAGGACAATCTCTGATCCGGTTCAGTTGATTAGCTGTCACGCCTCGAACTACCGTCTATGTTATGAGTTACAAGCGTGGCTGAGGCTCGTAAACTCACGAGATTAAGCATAGTAAAAATTTGTGAAAACTGTGGAGATCTTGAGGGTGTTCACTTGTTAACGATTGATTAACACAGTTGTGATTGGAAACCCTTCCAACCATGAGTGCATACAGTTCAGCTTCAGTTACTCAGCAGACAGCATCATCCGGACTCAATCAAAGGAGCTTCCTAAGGTCACTGACAAATTTACCGGGGACCGTATTCCGAAAACGATTTGCAATACTTTATGCATTCGGTTCACGCAAAGTAATTCCGCTTCATTAAAAATAATGAAAGTTAGTCAGATAATTGCAGAGACAACAATTCAGTAACAATCATTCACTGTATATATTTACGTATGTCATATGCATACATGTATTTATGACATGTGTGTACAGTATATAAATAATTCCTCGCGCGTTTACTTATGTTGTTCAAAAACAGCGCTTGTGATTCGAACAAATAATTATTCTGTCTACTAGTGGGATTTAGTTTACGGATTGATTTGATAAAATTCATGAATTGTGGAACACATGCAACGTAAGAACATGTGGTTCGTGTTTCCGCTTTGGGTTCTGCCGAGGCCCGGATTCAAAATTGACTTTCAGCTGGATCACAAGCTCAACCGAACTTATTGTCAGCACTCACAATGTTCCAATGTTAACTGCCTAAACAATCTTACCAAGGCCTTGTCTGCAAGTGGAATTTTGGTGCACTTCGTAAGACGCAGTGAGACGGCCAGGTAGCTGACAACAAATGCAAAACTATGGATGTCTCACTATGACTATGCAGTTCAGTTAACTAAACAATTTAATTCACCCTTTCTGCTCTCATATCAACTAAAGACGTGATCAAATTCTGTAGGGCGGTTACCAACTGCGCCAACGTAGATACGCTACAGTTTGTTGCGACATTTTGTCTTCTATAACAACCAAGTGTAAAAGGCCATAGTTTAGAGGTGAGTGCAGGGGGTGGAATTGAACTCTAATTCAGAAACCGTCCAGTAGATTTTGCCTGTCAGACTCAAGATACACTCACCTAACTGCTAGTGAGGTTAGGTTGATGAACACAGACGTCCTTCAGTCCAAATCTAGGCAACCAGGTTTCGGAGTATTCAGAAGAGACGGACTCCCTTTCGCGAACAGATGAATGGGGGCTGGCTTAGTTTCTATTTTATCATGCATAACCGACATGAACATATTTTTAGGCAGTGTTCTATTTCATAGAGTAAACAGGAAACACAGTTAGTGTGTCTGAATATACGATTGCCCACAAAGTCTAGTGGAGTTGGTGAAGTCCTGACATCATTCACAAACACACTGACTCAATTTATACAACGCTGAACCAATGGCTAGCGATCAGATCTATGATAAGTATATGCGTAAGAACTACATCCTAGGTGCTTGAAGCAACACATCCGTCGGTAGTCAGTCTAGGTGATTATGTTGTGAGCGCAAAAGGCAATTGGCCTGCGAATTTATTTATTGTATGGACTGCCGTACAGGTTACGTTAAAGCTTAAGACCACAAACACGTATACTGATTTGGCTAACTTTCATTCCCACTTACTGGCACGTCTCCCCTAGTGCGTACATACTATAGTGGCTTCTGGTCTATCGTCTTCCTAGTGCTGAGACTTGTCCTTTGGCGCCCGAATGTATGCGCTAGACTAATCACAAATTAGGTTGCATGTTATACAACCATTCCATCCTGTTTAGCATCGTCTAGCAATTTAAGACTATTCACCCAACTCATTTCCGTCTACCTGCGCGCTTCTTCAGAAGGGATAAGTGCATGTGACGCCTAGTCTTTCAGTGTGCTCGCGCATGTCACAAATTTATCAGGTTTACAAAGATTATGTGAAAAATCTACAGATTTTCAGTACATCACTCTTAAAATACACGTGTCTTGTCTGCTAGGAATTAATTCACGTCGATCACTCACGTGGACACTTGAATCGTTGTGCATCTCCAAGTGTATTATCTATGGCTATAGATTTCTAATCAGAATGTAATGTAGTTCAAATATGAATCGTTCCGGCACGCTACACAACATCGTGAAATTTGATTCACACTGCTCTGTCACATCAGTTGACAAGCTCAACAATATACCGAAACGCAAACGTTATTCGACGTTACTGAACATGGATTGACTAGGCGTCCCAAATTTCATATTCATGCACGCGGAGTCATTTGTGTGAGTTCACGAGGTGCAGGGTAGAACCAAGTCTTAATAACAAGGAGCAATCACACACATATTGCGTATATAACCAGATATCATATCTTAAATCAGTGATACTCTAATCAGCATAGACAACTGGGCAATCTCAATGAAATTGGAACGTTCCCTTTGTCAGCGGTGTACAGAAAAACAATCATCCCGAATAGATGTTGTCAAAGTTTGAATTAGCAACGAACACAGATGTAATTTTTTGATGGGTTCTGTTACCGTCTTACCTCTAAACTGATTTCACAAAAAATAGACACAAAAACGCAATCCTGTTAACCAGAGGAAAAAGCGGAAACGACAGACCTATATAGTGATCTTGAAATTGTAATCACAAAACGCATTCACGACATAATTGGGTTGCTTTTCATGTAGTGATTAGCGTCGAACGGCCACGGACTGTAATTCTACAATCAGGCCAAACAGATGAACCGCTACCCCGAGCGCATCTGCCGGAGCCATCAGAGACTCATGTAAACGATGACGATGTAATCCTCCAAAAAGTGACTGCAACAAACCAGTGGTTAGTGGAACCCACTGAGGAGGACATTGCCTGTTTCGTGTGGTTATTATGGCCAACAAAGAATCAAATGGAACGAAGTTGTTGGCCATGGTGGTAGCAAATAGCAGAGCACGTAGAAACTGTTTCTTATCAGCAACCACCAAAGCATCGGTGTGCAGCGTATAGCATATTCCACAGTAGAGGGCCAGAAATGTTATGCAAACCCAGCCAGTATGTTTATCTCTGGAGCTGATCAGACAAACAAGCAGGTAGAAGCAGTTGGCCAAAGCGATGCTGAAGAATATCGTGAGAAAGTAAGGTGCAGTTTGTTTCAAGTGCAATTCAATCATGACTTGTGTGATTGCTAACAGAGTGCTTGTCAGATAGAAGACCACAGTGTTAGTTGAGGCAAATTTGGTGCGCCAGATCACGATTGATTCAAACAAACCCAGGGAATTGTGCAAAATAGTCGCAGCCAGGTAAGCTCTCTGGACAGGTGTAAGAATACCCAGAGCTTTCAGAAACGTGAGTTGAAACATGTTGTGCAAAGATCAATTAATCTGTTTGCGGTGACGGTAGCAAAAAGCCAACTAGACGCTTCTATGCTCCTCTAAACAATACATGTGAGTTATGTACACGCACCAACCGAGCCTGGTTCAACAGTGTTTAAACTAAAAATCAATAAGATAGAATTGATCAATTCCACCAGTGTGCACATGTATGCAGTCAAAACACTCGGTTTCCAGCTTGGAGCTACCTTCCAAATCTACAAGCGTCTAATCAAATTTGTCCCCACATAACATTTACCAAAATTCGTCGATGAAAACTTTCTACAGTTGGGCACACTGACAAAGTCGAGTTCAACGGATATTGGTGAGAGTAAAGTTGACCTCCTTGTCAGCAACCCAAAACTAGACCATGCTTTGGGATTTATGAGATGTAAATTCCATATAAGCAATAAAATGGTGCAGAAACTATATTTTTCTTTGAATCAGTATAGCGAAAAATAAAACCGTAGAAAGTAAACTAATCTATCTTTAGAAATTTGAAGACCTGCGCATAACAAACTAAAACTTGAAAGGCAATCAGGCCGTTAAAACAAATTAACCGGAGAACTTCTTGCGTGACTGAATAATTTTGTCCAGGGGAAACCACGGGGTATCGCACGGAAAAACTGCTCACATTTTAAATTATTCAAAAACATTGCAACGGTGGATGGAAATGGGCAGTTTTATTAAAAATGTTTCGAACATGGATCAGAGCATGTGGTGTTTGAATATCGAATGAAGTGAACTCATTATAAAATGTCATGACAGAAAAGCTGTAAAAATTATTTTGGTAATGGCAGCACAATAAGCGGTTATGATTTCTTTTAAATGGGACATCAACCAAAATACACGGTGGCCTTCTTTGTCTCATAAATCATTTCATGTGGTCTGTTTTGAAGAAAAACTTCAGACTCTAGTTTCGTTCTTGTTACAGCTCGTTATTAGTGTATATTGCCACGGAGAAGATTTTTACTCTGACTGCTATTTCACCGGACGGCCGATTGGATCACTACTCAGTTAATCCCACGTTAGACGTAGCTTGTGTTCCAAATGCAAGTATTCGGCCGCATGCGGTTGCAGTTAACTATTGTATTACACGATCGACCCAAGAGGAAACAATGACTAACAAATCAACTCCAGTCAGTTTCCCCTTGAGTTTGGCATCTCCCCGAGCTGAATCAGAGGAACCGTCAAACCTGTTGATTGATACTTCGAGTACAGCCACATGGCAAATAATGTTGGGTTTTACTGTGGCACAAAATCACCAAGATGACCGCTGGAATAATGTTATTTCCCTGTCGAATTTTCGTTATTAGCTTGTAACCTGCTGTCTGTGAGGTTATTGTCACATTCTTCGTGGATGGATAAGATTTACAAACCAGTTAGCAGTTAGGAACTGGACAGCCATGTATGGCATAAACCAAACTGTGTGTGTGCGACTCATTATGAGGAGAGCCGCTGGTGTCACAGTGATGGTTTTGAATGGTGAGTGTCAATATGAACAAGAAACGAATGCCTACTTAAAAACAGGTGTGGAAAACCGAGAGATATTTTCTGACGATTGCAACAGTATCAGGGCCAATGTGCATATATTTGCGTACATAACATTCAAGTCAAAGTATAAAACTAAAGGAAAATCTTTTTTGGTGATTGAGATAAAACCAACAATCCTAATGCGGAGTTTATGACGAAAAATGTGACTCATATATTCACATTAGATTAACTATCAACTGCAAGTTTCACTTTGTCTTTTCGATCAGTCAACTTACAAATTTGTTGAGAAATTTGCCCACCGTATTCATCAAATTGAATTCTGTCGATACTAGTGTAGGCGTTTAGATTTCCTTGAACGGGTCGTCATATTTACTGGCGATTCTCGCCGGGACTTCCTTGGCGGATAAGATTACGCTAAATGTTTTCGTCCGATCATACATTTATTTACATCAGAGAAGTCCAAGTCATCGACTCCGAATTGACACACTCTCATCTTGCCATAATCCAGGTTGAAGAGAGAAATAGTACCTCTCTTAAAATCACCCCCAGGTGAACCTAGTGAAAGATATCTCCAGGTGACTTAAAGAGGCACACTGTAGTTGATTCAGTGTTTCTCCTCGTGGCCGGAGTTTATGGAGCCTTTCCACCATAAGATGAACACCACTCAGATAGATGACAAAAATTCCAGGCTCAGACGAACACCTCTGTTCGCACACTTTAAAAATATTCTGGACTCAAAGCTTAATGATAGTAGATTCAATTTATGATGCACACCCTATGACAACAGTGTGTGTTCAGCGTGGAACACTTCAATTGGGAAAAGCCAGTGGGGACAGAGCTTTCCGCCCCCATCTTCTCACACACCCTACAGTGCGTCGTCATGGTTTTGAGTTCAATTTGCAAAAATCTCATTCTCAGACCGATATAAGTCATTAATACGACGTATATATATACATGTGGGCATTCACACCTGCCGGTTTGATAGTGTCCAAGTTAACAATGTGACCAAATGCAAGTTACTGCGGCACACGTAAGTCGGGATAGAAATGCCATGTTTTGTGGTATGAACACAGTAATACAAACATCGCCCTACTTGATAATAAATACAATTAATTTATAGAGCGTGAAAAATACTAAAACGGGCTTCACAACTCTGTGAGATAAAAAACAAAAACATCTATACCAGCCAAAAAAGCTTGTTTACTCAAGTCGACAGATAACCACTAAACTGTCACTGGTCCTCCATCTTCAGACTTAGTTACGACGTGCATTATCTTTTTAAGACTAGGCGTGGCGAGCAAACTTTTTCATCTCGTCAATACGTACCACATAGTCCAACCAGACTGTACATGAGATATGCATGATCGTTTGTCGAAAACTCAACTGTATCTCTTCTTGATATCAACAAATTTACTTCCGCAAACCACGGCAGGCACGTAAAGGGTTGCGTTCTCTCATTTTCAGGGAGTCTTTGTCAAAACTGCCAACGTCTGCTGCTGAAAATCTCGTTCTTTTAGTAATCGTCAGCCAGGTGGATTTATGTGTGTCCCAATAACTCAAACATAAAAATGTATATGTTCTATCGAAACTTCTCCGTACAGTTAGACCTTACAGAAAGTGACTACGTGCGTTTGACTCAGCAAATCATCTAGTCCCTCTCAGTAGATTTCAAATAACCTCCTTACAAGCACAACTCATTCATTTGGCTTTGGTCTATGTTGAAGCTCTTGCCAAGCAGACTTAATCGCGCTCGACCGGCTACCCACATCATTTAATGGCGATTATTCCCGTGAATTGCTGTAACAATCTGCCTGAGTAGACCTGATATGTTAAGTGTTGTCCTGCACTGGTATATGTTTGATTATTCCTGGTTGAAAGGTTTCACATTTCTGGATTCCGGCACACATTAGATCAATGTGGTATGACTACTTGGGTAAACGTGCGTATAGGACGTGGTCAGTTCTTTCAACCGTTCAATAAGTTCATAGAAATATTTCACTCTGACGAGGTGTAGTAAAGACAACCAGTTATTTGGAGAAAATAGATGTTTACAGGTTAGTTGTCCGTAGAACCTTGGGCGGTTCACTGCATATCACGGAATATTTTTCGTATGGCATCTAGTTTCGCCACTAAACTTCTTGTTTCAGCACTGTTATGATAACTAAATGTCGGCATGCGATATGCACCGTTTTGTCTAGGAAGGATTATTTTGCGAAAATGATTTTGAAAATGGAACATGTCACTAGCTCGCTAGTGCCACAGTGCTAAGGTGGCTCCCAAACACAACAGGTACCAAGCCTTATTCACGCAAGCATCAGAACAGCCTTCTTGCTTCACTGAAATTACACACGGCAATATACTGTGCAGATTGACGACAGAACGGATCAGCAGCCAGCAGATTCTCACAATAAAAGTCTAGCCCACGAGTTTCTGTTTCCCTCATGGCAAACAATTCAACAATGGGCAGATGTTTGGGATAGATAAATACTCGCTCACAATCAAACTAATCTGATTTCATTTGAAAAAACTGTTCTCTAACAGGTCTATCTATACAAACAAATGGCACTGATAAAACCTCTACGAGCCAAACCAACTAATGATTCGATGACTGAACCCTAATATAGTGAATTAGTGTTCATAAAGTAACGCGCATGTGCTGAACCACTAAACGAGGACAACGCAAAAAATATTAAAATACTCCCCCTGTTTTGATTACACAAAGATAAAGAAATCACGACTTTCAGTCACAAACATGACAGAACCTTTTAAATTTTTGAGGATTCCAGAACTTCTGGGAGTTCTTGCTGGAAATGACATTCAAAATGATGCTGGCAAGATCTTCGAAATCAAATGTTTTGTTTTCATACTACGCTTAATGGTAAGCACTCAAAAATAGTTTTGCGACATAGTTATTAGCTCTAGTAGACTAAATGCACCGTATAGCGATCACTACTTTAACTGGTCTGCTGCAATACGCTGGCGTGTTTTCCGTTATTATTGACGAAACATGCTTCAGGAAGAGATGGTTTTCACAATAATATTACCCACAACCTAGAACTGAGGCAACTTATTTGCGATTTATTTATTTGGGATTGGTTGGCTTGTAGTGCTTGTTTAAACTCTGCTCGAAACTTCCAAACAACCTGGCGAGGAAAGTAACATACCATAGTTTATAATGCTCGGCTTATCAATTCATTACTAATTGAGAGAACCTGGAACGTAAGCTTATAAAGGACTCATTTTTAAAAGAATTACCGAAGCCTTGTATAAGGGCTTTTGAGAGATTCAGTGCATCAAACGAACGTTTAGAGATATACGTTCAACTTTTGGATGTTTTTCAATGCGTTGACCCTTTTTGAATTCAATTATTTCGCAAGGTCTTGAGTGAAAGTAGTTTACCACTTCAGAAATCACTGTTCTGAACTTAGACCCAACGAAATTGTTTACGAAAACCTTGTGTTCCTGCCCCATGGTGTTCGTTCTCATGTAGATCCAAAAGTGAACTTATTAAGCTCAATTGATTTCATACAAATCTTAACCTAATACTAAAATCTGAACGTTCAACAAGAACCGATTGCACCTGATTTTGGGTAGGGTAGTTTGAATACTATATATGACGGATTGTGTGTCTTCATTCAAACGTGATTAGAAGTACCGTTCATGTATGAATGAATTTTAACTATACCAAATCTGCCCCACATCTTATTGCTCCTTTGACTGGCCCTAATCGATTAAAATTGTTTGCATTAAGAAATTATACACGGATGACTTTATCTGGAAATCTCCTAACTATTAATGCATGGCAACGTGGCGGTGCTCACGCCATGGGCGTTCTGACAGATAGCTCAAACAACATTGTGAAGCTGTGTCCGATGCGAATTTATCAATTGCATATACACTGCATAAATCATTAATGAAGGCTGTAATTTCAACTAGGCAGATGGGTGGGTAAAGTTGAAATTAGCCAATTCTTCATTTCGTCTAAAAATGTGTATTAATTATTGTCAATGTAACACAAATCAATAGAGATGCGCCAAAATCTGTCACAGCAAACAAGATTTCGAGTCAGTCATTTACTCGTTCTATTCGCAAATTCAAGGTTGTCACTGTGCTGTAGGTCATCTGGTTGATAAACAAGACTCGATAAAAAATCTTACAGTTGCATTGTTGGAAAATCCGACAGATGTAATTTAGTCGATAGACACACTACTTGAAGCAGATGGAGTTTGGAGTTCCAGCACTAGAAGAAGCGGAAACATGTGGGAACTTAACGATTTCAGCGGTGACAGTAAGATCGACAAATTGTTGAAGCAAATGCATGCGGTCACCGGTTTTGCGTTTTTAATTGGGTCTTTGTTAGATTGTTTTACAAGTGGTCGTTTTCTAACAAGCAACCGCCCTCAGCTAACTGACAGTGTTTATCCCTTTTACGGTAATAATTATCTGCTAGGTTTACAGTAAGTGGTTTTCCACGCGAATAGCCTTTGCTGTTTGGAAAATCTCTGGACGTACCCCACGGGTTTACCTCATGATACGTTCAATCACACGTGTGCTGGTATCCTCACTTTCAACAGACCTGCCTGGTCTGCTTCGTAACGGATGATTGTGATGTTACCACTAGGAAAAATGGTCAGATTTTACCTGTCGGGGTGGAATTCCAGCTTAACGTAAGTGATAAGCTGTTTTGGTTTGCTAATCCATACTCAAAATGCCTGATGGAATGTTACGAGCAGCAGCTGAGACCAACGGTCAAAGACAAACAACCTACACTAACTGTCAACATGCAACTGAAACCTGCCAAAAACTATTTGAAAAGTTCACACCCGACAATACAGCTTTTGATTTAAACTGTATAACTAGATAACCCGCAATGTTGATATCACCTGTAGCAAAGCGGCCTTGATTCTTATTCACTGTGATCATTATCACTATGCTGATATTTCCTCTGATCTTTTTCGCAAACAAAAGTCTATTATATTTGACTACTCCGGCAGAGGCTGATATTTTCTCTATACATCTCTGTTGTTCCCATCTCAGAACCAACGAGATGTTTGACAAGTTTTCTGTGTCTCATAAACTCAACTCCTCTTCCGGGAGTCAACATACGACTGGTGGCGCATCCCACGGTGACAACTACCGAACAATGCTAAACAAAATTTTCCGATCCAATTGGCCGACTCCCGAAGAGGTGGAACAATGGAGTCAATCGTTCGCGTACATACTGCATGACAAATGTGAGCCAATTCTGTCAGCGTAACATACACAAAGCACTATCTGTTCATCACAGCGCAGAGCCAAGTGCATTTTAAGTAGTTTTGTAAATGACGAGTACTGGCATTTTAACGGGTCACACAGCACCCCAGCTCAATTATTCTGAAAGATGATGGTTAGGTTAGTTTGAGAAATATCCATTGGGGAATGGAAGATGAAAAATTTGATTCTGTGACATGTTTCTAAACGAATGGGGTTGCGATTAAATGGTAGCCGAGACCCGAATCTACATCGCGTTCAAATTTCTGTGCTGCCCTCTAGTACAGCATTCTCATCCACTACGTCTGAGCACAAACGGTAAAACCTTCGATCTTGATAAATTTTGCCAACAGAAAAACGCGTAAATCCATCACTGTAATATCTAGTGACTCGCCTATTTGCAGTGTTGGAATCCCCCGTCAGTATGTTGTTCCATGTGGCAAGTGGTATATATGTTAGTTCAAAATTGGTTCCAATGTTAAAATGTTAGTTAACTGTAAGTCGATTAACTCTACACATTGTATAGGATCACATTTTGCTGAAGGTGCTGTGAAGATAGCGTGTCTACTCTGTTTGTCGTCGAACATTCACGTATTTTCAGGTTCATTCATGCCGCTGGTTGTTTTCTTGTAAAACTCGATCATTCAAGTTGCCAATCAGAGACAAAGAACGGCGCCGAAACATAACGCGAAAGGCGCCCATGTGAACATTGTGAGTTTCCATAATTCTTTAGGGAATGTGTATGGACTTACACCTATTCTAAGTTATAAGAAGACTGGGAATCGTTCAAAACTGAATAGTATTTATTTAGTTATATTTGTGGTCGTTATACCTGGTTAAGCTGTTTTGGACTACTCTGATGCCCAACGATTTGAGTATACGACGACAAGTTTTGCACGTACCTCATACACATTGCCAGAACCTGGTATGGATGCCAACCACCGAATTTCAACTCCGGAACTCTGTCAGTTGTCCGTTTGGTCCGTCATGGAAAAGAAGAACGTCAAAACTAGACAGACAACCGCAACAAAACTGATTGCTGTAGCCAAGTTGGTTTTACCTAATCGATTCCAAGGACACCTTTCTTTTGCTTGCCTTCTCTGTTACGTTTTGCAGCACAAAATTTATCTCAAACCGTGGCCCGGTATGTCTTCAAGTTTTACCGACCACTTGGCTCAGCCCTCCGGTCGAAATGCCATTATACATTACAAAGCATCCTATCAAGTTCAACATAACTGAGGGCATTGACGGTTCAGTGTTGTGCCATAAGGCCAGCAATTTTAATCACCAATATGGATGCGTATTCATCTGAAACGACGGAATAGTCGTAAATCAACCATTCAGCTTTGTTTGATCCTAATATCTAATCATTCTTCTGGCGTTAACGAACAGTACTGGAAGTCATGATATTCTCAACGTCTTTTCAAAGAAGTTATTAGCCCAGAATACTTGCATACTCTTTCTTTTCAAATCGTAACGCAACTCTTGTGTCGTTGAACCCACTAGAAATATATACAATTCTGTTTGTTTGGTCTTTCAGAGCACGATCTTAAACTACCGACTGCGACGGCTACTTCTAGACTGACCAGTCCACATATTACAAAAGTCAGACAAAAACGCGATACATAGGTACACAAATGGTTGTCGAGTTTGAGTTAACGTGCAAAGTTTCCCCATTCTACTTTCTGTTCTCGTGACATTTCTGGAAGTTTCTCCAAATAGCAGGCTGATGAGGACGGGCAAGAAATGGTTTGAAAAAAACGGAATTTGGAAGCAAATCCAAACAGCTGGTTTACAGTACCTTTCGCTGCAGAGATTCCATGCACACCAGCTTATAATCAGCATGGCATCCACGCAGCTGACATGACTTATTCAAATGATTTCGAGCTGAACATTCAACTGAGTTTGGTCTAACTGGGTAAATAAAAAAGCTATATTGGACATACTTTTCTGTGTGTTTATATAACCATTTTTGACGATCTTTTGTTGTATTCTCTGTCCATACCATCAATTTTTGATAGTAGTATGATTGTTGCATACACTGTCACCGGTATATATCAGGTGGGAAAATCAGTTTTATGGAAACTTGTGGTTCGGCACTTACGAAAGGTTAGACTGTGATCAATTGGTGTTCTGAACAATATTCACCAGAAACACCGGCAGTTGGCCTATATTGCTTGAAGACCACGTGCACATGTCTGAAGTATTCTTATTCAGATGGGAGTTTGAATCGGCCCATTTTTAAAAGTACGAGCCAACTCAGGGATGTTTTATGCTAGATCTCGTAACTGGTGCACGCATTTCAAACTCGGCAGCCTAACCGACAACCAACTTACCAGTGATGAGTCATTTGTTGAGCTGAGTAAATTTCTTTTGCTCCTAAACCATTTGTCTACCCGGGCACGATGTTTACCATAAGCCTGATTTTATCGGTGTTGGTAATGTTTTCCCAGACATCAAGGCATTCGATAGCTGACCCATGCAACAAATTCAACTAAACGCGGAAATCTGTTAAAAATGGAGAATCTGGATTGTCGCACATTGGTTGTATAAAGTCCGCTTAGTTCCTGTAAGACTCGCCAAGATGAGAAGATAATAACCAGCACTAAGTATCTGGCCATTCGTAAATCATTTTTCGGGACGTGATGATTGCAGAATGTAAACAGCTCCAGGTAATGGTTCGAATGAACTTGTCACTATCTAAAAACTTTTGTTTGTGGACATCTGACAGGTTGTCCTTACTTAGTGCCTAAACAACACACGCTGACTGCCCCGACTATCTTCCTGTCAGTTTACTTCTCCTTTCAGTGGATCTGTCGAAAGTCACGTTGCGTTTCTCACTCAAACGTTTGTTTGATCATGAGGTTAAACCGATCGGCAAAGTCAAATTGGGCGGTCTTCCTAATTTAAAACAAGATTTTATTTTTTGCCAACGAGTGAAAATATATTTTGGGTTGAACTTGGTACTTTTCTATCTCACACATAAACTGCACATTTCTACAAGATGCGAATGGAAGACTTGAGTAATTGGTCTTACGTTTTGCCACCCAGGAACCCTGGCATGTTCTTGCACCACTATCTCATAATAATAACCGGGATTTGAAGCCGTTTCCAAACTCTCTCAGGATGTTAACAAGCATTAAATGTTGTTAACTCTGCTCAGAAAATAGTGGTTGTATGCATATGGTGCCTTCCTACTATGTTGAGAAAGGTACATCGTTTTCAAGAAGGCGTTTTTAAATCGAAATTTTTTAATTACCAACCCACTGTACGCAGAAATGACGACACACGCTGAGCACAGACGGTAACTTTCCACAGTATTTCTTTAAGGAGCAGATAAGAAGTGGCACATGGTCAGTGTAGCTCTTTTCTGCGATGTCGTATTCGGAGTTAAGTCTCAGCGAGCCTTGGTTGCAAAGACTTGTAGAAGAACTCTACAGAAAACAACATGTAGCGGTCAGCAGCTTACTTTTCAGGTTTTATGGCTTGTCGTATGTCATTCAGTTATTGTTTGCTCTTTGTGTCGATAGAAGAGTTCCGTCACGGTTGCAGTAAACGGTGGCCCGGTAGTACGTATCCTTACGCATTTGAATGCATGTAGGTGCAATTCATAGATAAAACAAACTATGCAACATTGTACTGTGCATTGGTCGCAAACCGTCCTATCCTCCATCTTTCCAGTAATCTTTCAGTCAGCTCCTTTCGAAGAGGAGTACCAGACTCTAGTTTCGCTTTTATCAGAACTTACTGAAATTGAAACTGTGTCCAGAGTGAGATTTAAATTTCGGCCAGGTATCCGTGAAACAACCGTGTTGACCAACGCACAACCTGGTACACAGTTAACAGAACCAAATATTTAGACCCAAGTTCACAACCGAATTAGCTCGTCAACATTGTTCAGAAATCAAGTTTTTCCGGTCGAATCGTAACCTATTCACTAACATACTACATGGTTTGGTTTCAATAAGCCATCCAGAATCCGACTGTAGGATGGCTTCAGTAAATTTTGTGTAACCGTCTCAAGGGTTCACATGTCGAAAGAATCACATGATTGGCTCATCTTAATATACTTACCAGCATGCACTTACTATGAAAAAATTGTCAACTGCGTTATAGAGATGATTAGGATTAAAACTGTTTTGAGTTCAGAATTTATACATCGTGGTGACATTCTTGTAAGAGTTAAGCTCTCACAGTTATCAAACGCAAAACATGTTGGTGCATTTGTTCATGCGCAGCTTCCGCTGAGCTATATTTGGTTCAACCCACGTAGAATTTGCCCAAATTGAATTTAAATCAGAAGGATAAAAGAGCGATTCACCCGAAACCTTTAAACCACAACGTGACTGGTCTGGATAGAGGACCCATAAGAAATTTAGATTGGAGTGAATAGATCCGAATGCTTACATCGAAAGAACTCTGCATTGTATCATTTAACTTAACTGTGGTCTGTCAACGAATGAGACGAGTTATAAGAAAATAGACTGATGAAGAACACAGCTGAGACCCATCATGTTTTTCACAAGGAACACTCACCGTGTATTAGTTGAAATTCTTGTAACACAAAAAACAAGTAGCTGGAATCATATTCATTCCATAATAATAATTTCAATGGTCAATATGTCTGGAGTTAGCCTGATAATCCAAGTGTACATAGAACACCTGCGTTTGACTTCTTCGGGCTATGACCTTACCATTACACACTTCTGGGTTGTCCTAGATTACGTACGCCCGAATGCACAGAACAATATTTACATGAAAAACAAGGTTACAGTGCATGCGGCAAGGTTACTGTGTCATCACAAAAGTGTTAGTCGGGCCGGACGAATGCATAGTTCACAAATAGTTGCTAGAGAATCCAATAAGTTGAGGATAGCTTATTTTTGACACATCGATAACTTTTTGGAATCTACCCTGGTTGAATTATTTAACAAAGTACCAGACTAGTACGAAATTTATGGCTACGAAATAAAACCCTGATATCTGGCACTGGCAAGCTTTAAGTTATCAAGATGAGTAGTATTCAAAAGAGTATGCAGAAAAACACGAGATAGACTACACGAACCGAGTAGGATTGTGGACGTGTAGATCTGATTGAATAACAAAACTAAATTATTTGCAATTTTCGCGAGGGGATCAAACGAATTTTCGAGTTTGTTAACATATACAAACTGGAGCCTAGAGACAATGGAAGTGAAAATCAATAATGATTTCTACAAAGACATTAAGTGGTTTCAACGAAATGATCGGGTAATGTGAAATGAATGTGTAAAATTACCGAAACGAGGAGAATTTCTCATCCGACATTTGCCTTACTACTCAAGATTTTCATAAAACGTAAGTATATTTGTGATTAACAGGAGTTGAACATCATCCTCAACTGAGCATAGCTTCCGCATTCTTCAGAGCCAATTTTCTTCCCAAAGTCATTGCCAATGTGGAAAGTGCAATCAGTTGTGAGTGATATTCAGTTTGCTTTTTCAAAATTGATGAAACTGATCAAAGCAACTGAGCAAATGGCTGTGTGTTTGTTTGTTGACATTACAGCCGTGTTTACTGTTAATTCGCTGACAATAGCAAACTAATTGATCAACCTAGTCAGCTCAAAATTGAATGTTATCGAATAAACGAAAGAATGTTCTCTGTTGCATGCACACGAGTATTTATCACATGAATCAAATATTGCCCATACAAAGGTGTGTTCAGATCTTAGTGGTTCTGATCACCCTAACAAAGTGGATGTGCGCACCTGCTGACTCATATATGATCATTCGTAACCACGATCTGATGGCATTTCGGTCCTCGTTTTGGCGAATACCTTACCGGTTTGGTCGTGTGTCTGTAATGGTGCTTAGACTCAACTGAACGATTTGCGCTAACCCTCACCGAATGGATTGGTTTATCAGACAGTGAACGATGCAATCAGGTGGTACTTTTCTCATCAGCTAATCAGGCTACGCGTAACTTTTCAGGAAACCATCAGTGTGATAGATCGTAATCTTGAGAAACTGTTGCTAAGTTATTCCCTTTCGCTTAGGTGGTCATACAATTCACTAACGGACAAGGCCATTTGCTGGACACAACACAACTAGTTGTTTTAACACTGTTTAACCGTGTAAGTTTCATCGCCTGGCGTGCGGAAATTAGAAGAAACTAAAACTATAGCCACACAAATCATCAGTAAGAATGTAAAACCTCCCTCACTAGAACAGTGTGGGGTTTGAAGGAACACACGCAAAAATCACGTCCTATAACTTACCATTTATGGTGGCATAAATCAATGAACGACAACCACGAAATCGGTGGGAGTGTTGTGAATAAATAACATTGAAGGTTGTTCTGCTTTTTTGTGTGAACGGGCTGGGTGAAATTTATTCAGAATTTTACACATCAAGATAGCTATATTTCTAAACAGAGAGGAAGCTACAATTGTTAATATTTCAGAGAACACCACTCAGAACAGGAAGTACATCAACGCTGAAATCAACATCAGCGTCACATGTAAGAGAATATGCAATTGCCTGATTGCATTACAATAAGATTATCAGTGTGCTTTGTTATGAGTAGTACCAACTCTATATACTCCTAAAGTAGGCGCATTGGCAAGTTTTGCATAGTACTGAGTGAGAAATTGAGGTGGTTAACATTGGACTGATGCGTACTCAAGGTGGTTTATTTGTAAGAATGTTGCAGAAAAGTAAAGTATTAAAACTGGTTAGTCAGGGACAAAAGCTCATTAGCAAGTTGGAACGTATCTCCGGTGAATAACATTGTTTTGTATGCGGACGTGACCACAAACTAACTTTTGCAGCCCTTGATTAATGTACCGATGATGTCTAGTGTTATCGACTGAGTTACGCGTACGTGTGACACAAGCCTTTCGAAAGAAACATCAAACGAGCCTCGCAGTTTACTCAACAAAAGTGTTGTTACCATTCCGCCGAGTTCAAATTTTTAATCACCTGCAGGTAGTTCATACAAACACTTGAATGGAATACCTGGACCCACGAGTGGTATAATATAATCCTCACTAGTACCAGTAGATCACTTTCCAGAGGCACGATCGGATGATCAACTGCGAGCTGCAAACGAATCAGAATCAGTACACCTAGTGGGTTTTGGCTTTAAGTGAGCATGTAATTTTGTCACACGAATATTACCACGTCTATGAGTAGAAAGTTTACAACGAATTCGTGACAGAATATTATGCAACCGATAGTTTCCGTTAGCGAAATGTTTATTAAGTATTCCCGTGAACTACACAGCTAGGAACCAAGTTCAGAAATTGGATTTGCGGCGAGCTGTACAGGTACAGCTCATAATCGAACAGTTGATAAAAGTTTATAATAAGTTAGATGAAAATGTGTTATTTTAGAAAAACAAATCGGATGTCACATTGTGCCCAAAGGTAGTTACGCTCATTTGGTTGATGAACAGCCTAATTGAGCAGACAAGTGCACGTTTCAGCCGAAGGTGCGTAATGCCATTCAGCTTGGATCAAGCTATACCCGATTCTGACAGAAGAAAACTACGTTGGACAAAATACGTGATCGTAGATTGGGTTAATTTGATTGATTTCGTATTGCCACTCTTTTGTTCTGTCTCTTGACGGTTGTATGATCTAGTGATGAAATGCCAATGAACTCCGTCAGAATTGTACCGATTTGTGTGTACTTTTAGTGCTCTACACAGCATTTTGTCGGACTTGTCTGTAGAGGGGAAAATCCTGATTGACTGGAATTTACACTATTAATTCAAACCAACCGTAAATAGCTCGTGTCGGAATTCATACAGTATCTTCGATACCAGATAAGTTGTCTCATTTTTGCAAGACTTCTGGCTGCAAAAGTTGGCTTTTGTTTAGTGATTTCTATCGTTCATAATAACCTGTTGGTTTATAGTTTCATTTGACAAGAACCGTCACAACTGTTTTAAATTCGTGTATTTTCCCCGATCATTACTTCCCGGATTCTATAAAAATCAGCCATAATAATGTTATTCTTTGTGTGTAGTAAGAAGGAAACAAAAATGGAAATCTGCAACTACTGATTCACTCATGACTTCTGCTTCATATAACTGTCGAATAATTCCCGTCAAATCAGGTAGGACGGTGTAATGAACAATTGCTTTGGATAACCTTTTTTCAGGCCAATACAAATAACTAAGTTTTGTCAAGTCATCTCGTGCGATAAACTACGCAAATCAAGAAGAGACTGTCAACAAGTGACACGGAAGACGACTAGAAGACTTCACGCAACAGTCGTTTAGACTCGTACCGGACGTTGATTGGAAGTTACGTTACACAACCAGGGCCAACTGTTTGCGTAGTTAGGGTAGAGGTGATTTATCAGCGGTCAAATTAGTGAGAGGGAATGAGCAAATTATATCTGAAGACAGATGTTATGGTAACGCAGTCTGATTGCGGTGTATTGAGCGGTCGTCAGAATGCACTTGCGTACTGTTTTAGGTTGAGTGACAGCAACCCTCTAATCTATCCGAAATACTTTATTGATGCGTGTTGGATGATTGGTGTCGAAAAGATGTGCAACAATGGCGCTAGTCGCTGATTTACGACAATCGGTAAAGATACAAATTGGGTGGATTTCTTGATCCTTTTTTACGAGTGCCTCGTCATAATCACCTCAAAGATGACGTTCAACGTTACACAGGGATGTATTGTCTAGAGTCGGAAACAAAGTGGTGTTTGCGGAGTTTTTGTTTAAATTGTTGTTGAAATAAATCAGTTCGACAAGCCCATCCATTGACAATTTGAAGTAGCTGGTTCGCAACACTGCCTACGTCGGAAGTGAGTAATACTGCTGTTACGGTGCAGACCACATCGGTCATACGACATGGCGCTTGTCGAAAGCGATCAAGAAACTTCAGACATCTCGGATCTGAACCGGCCGTCGTAAGTCGATGACAAGCGTCATTGTTGCACTCCTGGCTGTCACCCACCATCGCACAAACGTCAAAAAAGTATTTCCGGCTGTCCAGGTGCAACCACTTATCCAGAATATAATATGGTTTATACATTTTTTTATGACCTATATAATGGTATGGGTTTGAGAAAAAATGTCGAGAACGATCATCCATCAAACCTTTATTTCAGAATTTATTCTACTGCTAATACTTCTGACGATCACAAAAAACTGGACAAACACCGATTAGCACTAGAAGAGTCATTGTTTTAAAAATTTTGTTCACAAATCTTTGGTAGTCGTTTGGAAAAATTTCTGTCTGAACGATTTATTAGGTGGTAGTATGAACGATGAAAGTGGAGCCGTGTGTACTGTATAATTCACTACGTCCATAATATATGCATATAAGGGTTTGTTTCTAGACTGAGTCACTCGATCTTATTGCAATGAATAAAACATATGACGATAAAACACTTAGCATTTTCAGTTTTGTATCATTTGAAGAGCGCAAAATGATGAACAGTTCTCACAAGTATGAAAAGCAATTTCCGGCTTTAAAAAAACATGTGGGCAAGAGAAACGCTGGCGCGTGCCATACCAATGTTTTGCAACTGGTAACATTAAACACAAATAGTCAGCTTGAAGAAAGGAGTGGAGCGAACAAATGTATATACATATATATATATATATACATCCAACAAACCGTACGGAAGTGTTGGAGAAGTGGCGTTAGTTGAAGGCGTGCGTATCGGCTATCTAAAGTATACCCTCTGAAGTAAATGATGCCACATCTACCTGCTGGTGTTCATGCCTGTTTGAAACGTTCAGTTTATCAAAGAAACTAAGTGGATTAACCAGATATTGGGACTAAGTGAACCGGCCTCACGATGATCAGTCGTTTAGCAGTTCATCCTCATTAATACGTTCCAAGATAGTTTACCCCCTATGTAGTTTTGAAAGCAGTGCCCGTCTTCCACATGCGGTTACGGCATTGCGGTTAAGCTTTATATTACTCTGTAACCACCGTCATCATGTTGCTGATTTACCTCGAAATAGACGACGAATGAGTAGGTCAACTAACGTGAAATGCTGTCAGCTGAATCGTCAGTAGAAACACTATTTGAGCTTTCGTTTTGACAAAGCATGATCTACAGCCCAATCGCAACGTGCTGATTCAAAACAGTTCGTTATGCATTAAATTTCGATTCCCTACCTACTGTGGTTGCCAGCCCTCTAGCCGCTAAGCGTGTTCTCGGTCGTTCTCCTTACGTTCAACCAGTTAAAATAAATGTTTGCTTGATTTTCCGAGCCTTAACGTATCGGCCGAAAATTTGAACACTGGTAACTACAGTAAATTTCGCAAACTCATTGCGAGACACCAATTATTTCTTCCCAGTTTTGTGGGCATGACGAAAATTAATTACAAAGAAATTCTTCACGGATGTCATTGTGAAATAATTTAACCCATTCTGTCATTCATTGTTAGGTGGCATACTGGTTTTCCGAGAATTTCTCCGAAAAGAATTCAGTGACGAGAATATTGAATTTTGGCTTACATGTGAAGATTTTCGAAACAGTGTGTGCGCTAAGAAACTGCAGAGCCGTGCTCAAAAAATATTCAACGAATTTATAGCAGTCCAGTCGAAGCGTGAGGTGAGATGGTTTACCTGATTCAAATAGTTTTTCGATTGTTAATCTATGATGATGGATTCAGGTATGTGAGTAATTGTATTGCACCAACGGTTTGTTGTTCCGTATTTGAACAGAGAATGCTGAATTAACATTACACAGTTTATACTCAGTTGTGTATCTCTAAATCACTGTCGGTGTTCACCAACCCCATTTATACATTTGGATAAATCCCGAACAAGTAAAACAGTATTCTGCTGCTATCGAAATAGCCTCAGTTTCACAAACAGCTATTGGGAATGCGCAAAATCGAATGTCTTAGTGTAATTTCACTTGTGCATGCTAGTAAGAGCTTGCTCCCGAATGAAAACAGAACACGAAAAATGTTCTTTGTTTCCCTAACATGTTAAGTTTTTATACGGTCGATGAACTTTGTTACCAAGCCGTTCAGTGACTACGCAACCCATTGTTGAACCCTTACACTTTCTTCGTTGAGCTACGGCTGCATCACTATTGACCTTTTCGGTTGTAGGTTGCAAGTCGCTTCGCATTCTATTGATGGTCAGCATTTCTGTAACACTTTCTGACCTACCACCGTCTGGATTAGTCTGTTGTGATTAACTTAGCGGACCATCTGATATGTCTTCAATGTGAAATCGTCTCTGATGGTTGGGAATAGTGGTGTTGTTGTTTGTAGCTCGGGTTGATGGTTTTGGTATTGATATGTTCGCCGAGCTTGGCATTTAGGTTGCAAACGTTTCATCACCAAGCGAGGTGACATCATCAGTGCGTGAGTGTTTCGCCAAGCTCGGCGAACATATCAATACCGAAATCGTCCCATACGAAGCTGTCGACCTGTGAGAAGTTGGCGGTCCACATGTTTTTTTAGTGGATGACGCTGACCACGTAAGACGTCACTCATATTTGATCATATGCTTTCGAATTTATCTAAACTTTCCATTTGGGTCACCTAATGAAGTGTTAGTTAAAGTTTTACATCATACGGTATTCTAACAGAACACGAAAAATGTTCTTTGTTTCCCTAACATGTTAAGTCTTTATACGGTCGATGAACTTGCTACCAAGGCGTTCAGTGGCTACGAAACTCATTGTTGAACCCTTACGCTTTCTTCATTGAGCAACGGCTGCATTACTATTGACCTTTTCGGTTATAGGTTGCAAGTCGCTTCGCCTTCTATTGATGGTCAGCGCTTCTGTAACACTTTCTGACAAACCACCGTCTGGATTAGCCTCTTCTGATTAACTTAGCGCACCGTCTGATATGTTATCAACGTGAAGTCGTCTCAGACGAAGCTGTCGACCTGTGAGAAGTTGGCGGTCCGCATGTTTTCTTAGTGGATGACGCTGATCACGTAGGACGTCACTCATATTCGAGCATATGCTTTCCGTTTGGGTCACTTAATGAAGTGTTAGTTAAAGTTTTACATCATACGGTATTCTAACAAAGTGAAGATATACAGGCTCCAGAATGATGTGTTCCGCTTGTTGAGTACAGGTAATAAACTGCGATGAGCTTATTCAAAGAAACATTGTGCTCTTTCTACGATTAAATTTCATATGCAAGCCCAGTTAGTTTGCTCAAAAATGTGGGTAGCGGGACTTACATGTATAATTTGAACTTTGGTGTGCTCTTCATAACTGCTCGTAGAAGTTACATCTGCTCAAGTTTGTTGTCAGCGGTCTCACTCACTTGCTGTTGCTAGGACAGTGCTATCTTAGAATACTTTCCTAATGTGAACAGTTGAATCTAACGGAATTTACCACTGGCTTGTGTGTGTGTTTACTTTCATTCATTGGTTTTAATTGCTTGAAGAAAAACATTCCTCAATTTCATGAAATCCAGCCTAATGCCTCGCAAGACGAAGACAATAATTCCAGGCTTATCAATGCAAAGCACTCCAATGACGTGTTCTCCCCCGTGAGTTCCATGAGAATACTGAAATAGTGCAAAAATGTTAATGTTTGCAACATGCGTCCAGACTGATGCTTCTTGATTCTCAGCGGTGCAGTCACCACCGAAAATCGAACAGTCACACGGGTTGTGAATCTAGTTGTTATGTCTTCCACATATGTTTAGGGAGGCCACCGACTTCTCGCGTTAAGTTCTGACGAAGACTTTAGGTTGATTAGGCACTTTGTATACAATCACAACACATGTTAAACTCTGTCTGTAGAATTTTTACGTCAATTGGATTGAGTAGTGCGCGAGACATGATCTTGCCCTAAAGTTATAACGTAGAAACCGAATTTGATGCTGGAAAATACATCCAGTATTCGAAGTTGTCTAAAAATAATGCACTTAAAATACCGCCGAATTCCAATCGATAAGATTTGGAGAAACGTTAACAAAAGGTGAAAGTTTTAGATTGACCTGTTTTTGGTAAACATAGGGGAAGTCAGTAGAATGTGTTCCACCGGTTGACAACGCTGAATTGTACTTAAGTAAATTGTGAAGTAGAGTAATATAGCTGTTTGTTCCCAAAATCGAACGCCTGGAAGATCATCATGCTATCTCAACATCCAAGAGAGCCTGTAAACTGTCAAAAGTTTGAGTGGAGTAGTATGCGCACATGATTTTAATTGGCTTAAACAAGCAGTCCGCATGTCTTTTGTATGTATATGAATGTTAACTGATATCATCTCAACAACAGTTCAAACCTGGTCAAATTCGAGCAAGGATTTGCTTTGCTAATCAACAAAATGTTCCGTTTTTACCCGCGTCCAAATTTTCAGGCGACCGCCTTTAAACGTTAATGAGATTTGTCGTAATTTTTGAAAGGTGAACTTACAACCAGCCGCTTCTCACGTGCACATCAGTTGGAAAAAATGACTGACTCAACTCATTTATCACATCCCTTAACGCTTCAGTGGCACACGGATGTAACAAATTTTCATTAAATAAGGACACTAAGGAATATCTAGTTGCCCGATCGTTTGAAATAAACCCATGATTATTTCAAGGAACAGGTCAGAGTCGTGGCAATGCTATTCTATCTACTTCTGTCTTTCTGTTATGTTTCCAACACACTATGAAAGACCAAAATGCAATGAAAAGAGCATATTTTTTTCAATTCACGTGTGCGTTGTGTTCTGAAGTCCTATCTTACTGGGCAAGCTTGGTTACAAGAACAGACGTTCTTGTTTTCTATGATCAGTTCTTCCCTGAAGCAAGAATTCAATGTTAGGAAAATGTGCGTTTGTCTACGGTGCTGACCACCTAGTTGGAACTGCTTAAGCAGATACCAAATTGACCAGGGTGTGATGCTTTTTTGTATATGAACGACCAACTGTACGAAACAAATTTTATCAATTGATCGCACCGAGACACTGACAGAACTACGAGCGTATTACTTGCGCGTAACTGCGACTTGCTTGTCCGAATCTAGAGTCACCGTGATATGTTGTGGATAACAACAGAGTAGGTGCAACCAGTACATACTTCAAGCAAATGAGGCTACAGGAATGTGGCTATTTCTTTCCTCATGAACTCCACGACCAATATGCTCTTTTCAAACGTCTCAGGTGAGGTAAGATGGGGAACATTTGAAAGGTCTCAAGTTTTATGTCAGTCGCCCTACCATCCGGTCTCGTGAGCATCCATCTTTGACCACACCACAACCTGAAGTAGTTGGTGATGAGTTAACCTTATTCTGATACCTACAGAATCGGTGTACCCTGGAAGGTCAAAAACACCTGTTTAACGATAAAAAACGTATTTATTAGTGTTCTCATTCTGTCATATGCCTCGGTTGATGTCAGAGAGCGATACATAAACTGTAGGCTTAATATGTTGGGGGTAATTCTGACTTGACGGATGTTGATAATGATGTTAACGTGATCAAAGTAGATGTGTCAACAACCTTGCTATTTCAAAAACGATAGTTAGCATATATATGTGTATATATATACGGACGCCAGCCTTTTATTTTCCAGTAGTGACTGACCTAGCCATGACAAGTACCTGAAGAGTGTTCTCGATGTTGTTAAAGTAAGAGTTGCAGAGCGAAGGAAAATTTCCGGAAGCTGGGACGGTATGGTTTGCGGTTAGTTGTACAAATCCTTGAAAGATTGTGTAATTCTTGCCTAATTAGGAGCTGACTGATAAAGGTACCCATCATGAGGCATTTTGTTTAGGAATCGGTTCAAAAATTCACCACAAACGCACCAGCCATTCGTTCGCCATATTTGTAACATAATACTACCCTGATATGTCCCCAGCCAAGAATACTGATGAATCTTGAGGCAAAAAGCCTCAGGGCATATTCCAGTAGATCCGGTTTATTGTGTGTTTTTGAAAGGGCTCTCTGGTGTTTACGTTTGATTTCCTATCCGCCAGTTGCTCATATCGCTTTGTGCTAGCGCAGTAGTGTTTTTCAGGTGACAACTTTACGTTTGACGTCATGATCATAGGGTGGGAACTAGAGTTGTTCCAAGGTGTATGTAGCACATCATTAACTCAGCTGGTCGGCTTTCCAAGTGATCTAGCTCATACATTATTATCCAGACCGTTCATAAAAAAAGACTTCACTGGAGTGTTTGAATGATAACCAGTAATATGAAATTTCCAGTTTTCATTGATGTCTACGCTCTGATTGCTGTTGACGTACCTGTTAGTTTTACTCATCTTGTGGTCTTTGTTTCTGCTGACTACTTTCGTTATTTGTATCTTTAAATTATCATGTGTTGTTGAAACCATTTGTTCAACACACACTTGCCAATGATGTTGTTGTCGGTGTTGTCGTTGAGGTTACTCTGGTTGGAGGGTTTTGTGGTCGTTGTTGGAGGAAATTCTGTAGCTACTATTCTCACAAACACTAAATTTGGACAGTTAACTACACTACCGCAGTAGGAACAAAACATGGTGTTGAGCCTCGAAGCCAGTTCGTGACACAACCAGATTACTAAACAGTTGTTTACTGAATGCGCAGAATCCGAGAGAAACGGGTGAACAAATCATTATGTCATGGTCATTCACTAGATTCCAGAGCAACTCAGTGATTTGCGTCGTTGAACGGTTCGTGCACATTGCCGTAGTAGGACAACTTGAATAAAAGCTTCAACCCAAATACACACAAACACCTCCGTCGCGAGTAGTGCTCACAAAACTGATGGCCGAGCGAATAAAAGCATTTTCTCGTAACGCGAAGGATAATCGGTTTGGTTCCTCATTCAAACTATCTCAATCTGATGAGTTCAGACAAGGACGAGGCTGGTAGTCTATTGTTGGTTTGAAGGTGGATGCCAAGAAACGTTACAAAATGCTGGCAAATTCAACCGGATTATGAATTTAGCCCAATTTCTGGATATCCTAAGGAATCGCCATCTGTCTGGTGTCCGGTTTTTTTCAGGTAAATCGAATACACGCACGATTCTTCTGGTTCTCTGTATAAGTGCTCTGTCTTGAAGTGACAATATGTTTTCGCTGTTCTGTTCATGTGAGCGTTTTGGAGGGTTCATGTTAACTGTCAGACAACCTACTAGAACGAATGATTTGGAATGTTCGATACTGCGCTATCAGAACTTACGTAGGACTAAACGAAACTCACCTGCAAGAAACGTGCTCTACATTGTAAGTTGTAATATTGCAACACGGCCTCATATTGTAGACAATTACGAAATTAACTTTTTTCTCTGATATCAATTGTTTCGGTGTGATCAGACGTGTATTGAACCAAAACCATTCTTGTTCAATCAGGCACTACTGACGTTCTGGTTGCTTCTGTTGTTTGCACTGTTATCATCTGGTTGTTTATCCATCGCTTTTCTCATAAGACTCGTCAATTACTCCCTGCAGTACTTCTGTTTCTGATACCACTGCTGAATAGAAAAAAACTGTGAACTACATCACAGTATATCTTAATCTGCCTTGATTGTAGACATATTATTGAAATTTATCAAACAATATAAATATTTGTGTACTTTAATGTTACCTGGAAGCAACCTATGTTAAACAACACGGGAGGAAAATCTAGCTCTTTCCAATTCCCAAAAAATAGGCTGAGTTTAGCACTAAATCGAGAGATTAGTCGTTATTAAATATCCGTGAATTTTTCACTTTGTGGCCCATATTCGGATATGTATTGCATAGCTGAACTGTATCACCCTAGACACAGCCGGTAGATATATATATACGTATAGAAAACGTCTGAAAATTCAGTTAATCTATTGATTTTCAAGTTCATGTGGTAGATATTTACAAGCAGAACGGTAACTCGGTTTGACCCAGTTGATCGCCTGGTGTTAAATGTAATTAGTGCACATGGCGAATTTCTGAAATCGTGATTTACACATGAAATCCGCTAAATAGGATATCACATGTAAATCCATATTCATGGATTTCGTCAAGAAATATTTCAGATTAAATATGACCATAGAATGAGTGTAAATAAAACAAACTTGAATTAGCCAATCAATGAAATCTTGAACAAAACGTTGGAAGTAAACACCGTTAAGACACACGTTTGGTACGTACAAAACAGAGTGATACATCTTATTCTAACCATTTGGAATACTAATTATTGCTTCCATACGACAGAGCTGTAGATTGGTCCAGTTACTCACAGTTAACAAACTTTATCGCAGCATTCCCACCAGAATTTGGAGTCATCATAGTTTTCTATAAAATTATGAGTCTTCTAGACTATCAGTCTGTCCTAATAACCAGAACACCATTCAGTGGATAAGCAAAACCTAAATGCGTACACTGACTTAATTGAGAACAGGATACAGAGTTTCAGTTATCCATTTTATAAAGGAAGTGCAAACAGGAGTATTTTTCATACTGTAGTGGTTTGGTATTGCACACGTTTGCCAACTTATCCTGAGGCAACCCTGTGGAGTATTTCGATATTCTTGTAATAAGCTACCTCAACGCGAAAAGGACGAAGCGGATGTAAAGAGGCGATGTTCATTCTGCTGTCACCAATGACGTGTGTGATTGATTCAGAAGAGATTGCTGATACTAGAACCGAACTAAAAGCTGTCACCGTTGATGACGATGATAAAATATGTGGTAACGTTGACGTCATCCTTGTTCGTGATGTTATGTTGCTAGCATAGTTGATACGCTGATATTGTTGTTGGTAACGTCATCGGTGCATCTTATGTTGTTGACTTCTCTGATTCTCCTAAGCATATTTTCTTACTATGAAACATAATTAATCAGTTCACCAAAAATATTTGACCGGCGCAACAAAAAGAAGTCTGAAACACACAGTGAGAAATTTAGCGGCATATTTCACATCGCATGTCACATAAGAAAAGACAACGAAACATATAAACGAAGTCATGGTTAAAATTGTACACAGCGACAAGTATACAAATGACCAATTCAACTACGCATACTCGTCGTTTTTAAAAATCAGCAGTCAGGCTACTAAACGATTCACCGTGTACGTCACACAAACTTGTTCGCCTGTATTTTCTTGTTGCCACCTCTGCCTAGCACAGAGGACGGATGTTTACAACCCCATAAATAACAATCGGGTTGAGTGAATGAGACTTATCTAGTGGTGACTCACTGAGAGACAGTAATCCGAGTGATTTCAATATAGACTTTATGTGGAAAATGGTCTATCTGCGTGAATAAATTATATCTGCTGTCCATTCTTCATCGAGACTCCTCAGAAATCCAAAGCTACATACGTACACCTATCGTACTAGACTTTCATCTACTGACCCAGTTGTTCCAGCCTCATCTACTACTTTCGGTATTGAGGCTTGCACAGTGTTATTAGTGTTATTGTTGTAGTCACCATAGTAGCTTTCAAGCTGTTCTTTCTGTTACAGCAATCGCAATATCATTAAGACAACACTAACTTGATAACAGTGGTCTACGAGCATAGCCGTTTTCCATTTTTGGCACACTCAACATATACCTATAAAAATCGGTAGAACCCACAAATATGATAAGCATTTCAAGTCCAGCCTAGAATCTATCTCTCTCTTCTCATGAAGTGAACTCGTGCTGCTTGATATCCTAGTCTAAATCAGTTGGCTTTTCCACTGACGACTTATACATAGAGAGATGCGATATTATATCAGTGAGCTGATCTGCATGCCATTTTTTCACCTGCTATGAGTTCCCCAGCTTTCTGTAAACTGTATCCCTTCACCCATTAAAAAAAGAGCAGAACAATCGTGCGCACGAGTTCTAGGTGGGTTAACTAATGGTCTTAATGCTTATGTGGAAGAAGCGCATAATGATCACGGATTTACCTGCAAGTTTACGTGTATGAGACTGAAAATTACTTACTAATGAACAATCATATCTGTCCGCAACCTCGGTACTCAGACAGATTTTCTAGGCAGCCTCTTCCGAAACAAAATATTGCACACAGGTTGGGACCTTGGCCATGCTCTAACGAGGTAACCCTGTTGATCACTATGGTCTCACGCTGGACCTGGCCGAATAATCGCTTCTGAGCGCTCAACAACTTTATCCTACAAGTGTTGATTAGGTTGGCTGGTCGTCCCGACAGGAGATAATATTACCGTGTTAACTCAAATCAATAGCTATACGGTTGGCACCTCCTGGATAGGTCAAAATCTTCAAATTCATCGAAACCCGTTAGAGGATATTCAAACTTAGTAATTTTTAGTCTATGATAATAATCTAGCTTTCAGTTATGATAATCACATCGTCCCTGACATGAGGTAAATTAAGCAATCAACATATTAGCCTCACAAAAACGTGATTTGAGTGTTTGATTTCGAAAAAGGCTGGCCAAAAGGCTGTACAAGGGACAGGTCTGTGATCAAGTGTGTGATGTTCAATTTGTAACTTAACTGATTACCCGCAGATTCTCCGTCAATCAGGGTGGGCTGTGCGCCACGTACGTCTGTTAAAGGGTTCGTTCTTTGAACAACGAGTTCGTAATGCTTGAGTTATTAATATATGACGCATGCGGCTGCTAACAATGCCCGAAGTAGTATCTTCCCGTAAAGACATCAGTCGACCACAGGGGCTCAACCTAAGTGTGCAAGCGATTCACAGCCGTACACTGCAGGCCGAAGTTGCGAAAGAACTGGGCGTTGATTTGTCACATCACTTGATGCCATGCAGAATTTTCATAATACAAACATCGAGTTGTCACCTGTGTGACGCACAAAAAAGCCCACACATGACGAGAAACATGTAGTGACAAACCACTAGAGAGTAAATTGACTATTTATCGTTCGGTGAAGCGTTCTTCCGGCGTTTGGTTAGTCGACAACAAGAAGAAGACTACATACGGATGAACAGACTTTCGTAGTTTATGGAATTCGAGAGCGGACTGAAATGAAAACTTCTAAGAACATTTAACTTCTACTTTTAAATTAACACAAAATGTGTCATATGGATGCGATAGATTCCTAAGCACTTGTATGTTTCCAATAAGCTGAATGTTTACTGCAGTAAAAGCTATAGTTCCGTATGACGTTTTTTTCACCAAATTGACTACTGATGGCTATATGTACAACACCACAAAATCACTACTCAAATTATGGAT
>QNGE01001056.1:0-75853 GCA_008508345.1 Paragonimus westermani
TATTATTATTATTATTATTATTATTATTATTATTATTACATCCCAGCGTGCTTGTCACATATGCGTTGAGAAATGTATATTATTATTATTACCTTGCACCCACCTACTGTTCCGAAATGGAGTCGAGAGGTCCGCCTGTTTAGAAGTCTTCGGACAAGATGTCTTGCGGAAGTGGTCATTCGGTAAAGAATGTTCTTGACGCACAATTCAACGTCGACAGCCCCACGACGATCGCCTCCGAATGTAGTTGAAATTTCAAACTCTCTCATCAGCCACTCGCTGTGGGTCCATAGTTATTAATGGCAACGGCCAAGACGTCTCGACGGTGCGTCCTCTTGTTATCCGTTCGTTGGCATTCTCCAGCCCATTATTTGTGCGATTGCCGGGGTGGACGACATCCATTTTGTGCATGAATGGCCCAAATGGGCTTAATGTACTGCCAGTGGCGTGACAGCTAATCTATAAACCTCCTATCCTTTCGGCAGATGACATTCGAGTCGCGTTTGAACCTTCGGCTCACGGTGCAAGGGTGAAATTTACTCTTCCTCACCGTCTACCGTAGCCTTTCGGTTGAACAGATAACGACTGCGAAAATGGTCCGTCTTTTAACGAAAACGACAGACAAACTTTGTCCCCCTACGCGCTTACAAACGGCGTCACGTACATGAAATTAGCACAATATGATGTCGTGGCCGAACACCACACGGGATGATCTCATTTATGCATCCATCACAAACGTCCACCACAAATGGCTTCAACGGAACGTGCTCTTCCACCATTTCTCGAAAAAATTAGAACAGCCTACGTAGTGACGCGTACTTCTCACTATAACATTACCCGTAAATCACCGGTCGGCCGTGTGTCATGCCGTCTGTTATTAAGAACCGGTATAATGTTCACCTTCGAAAGCATGAGAAAACGTTGATTGACATGCTTTTGCCTGATTGTACCGTGGGTGGAATATACATTCACAACACTCGAGAAACGTTAAAATAGCTCAATTTGCGTTCACTGGGCAAAGCAGATATGCTTGTATCTGTTGTCTTCATATCGCATGGCGCGCACGACACCTATGGCACTGATAATCGACAGCACTTCATCGAGGTTCTCTAATCTTCTGTTAACATTCTGTTAACATTCTTGCATGACAAACTCACTGGACATTACAGGTTTCAACTTGCGGTGGATTTTTCCAACGCCAGCGGTGGTGGAATACTTCTCGTGAACATCCGCTACACACTGTTTAATGTCCGCAGTGAGTGTATTGTACTGGAACAGGCTTCTGCATTCGTTCAACTCAGTGGTGGCAAGTACGCGATTTGTAAGATGGGATTTATATACCAGGCGATTGAGGAGGTGGTTGTGCTCTAACTTGAAGAAGCTCACAACCACAGGGGGATTCCGTCGGACCATATGAAATTGTGAACTGTAACATGTGTCACCGGAACTGAACTGCTAAAACTAACAACTGTTAACCCACTGGACACGCCGCAAACCCCTGCATACGCTACTACGCCTATTATACTTCGTGCAACGGTAATAAATCTGGGCGGTTTTCAGGGAACTAAGCCAACTTATCGTACTTGAGAATCTCCTTCGACATACGGCTCGTCTCACGAAAATAAATGACCCCCACATCTCCCACGTACCCCTGAAGGCACTCTTGGAACTGTGAGGGAGCTCGGAATTGACGATTCTGGAACATTTACTTGAAAGCTGCAGTATGATCCATTTACTACAAGTGAAAATTATCCTGATGTGATGAATAATATCCTTATCATCGTATGTCTAGGTACACATAATTTCGGCAACCACGCATTAAGATTGCCACACGCACGCAATTATAACAGTAGTCATTCCGACTTTCGAAAATAACACGCGATAGGGTCGTTTTCAATTAACGGCCAGTTAAAACAAAAAATGTGAGCCCATGACGGATTCCGGCGTTTTCAATTTCCGCACCATGTACAGAGCTAGTAGACCGGAGTATGCAGTAAAATAATTTTTCCATTTATGATAACTGAAGAAATCACGGTATACGAGTAGCAATCAAGGTCTGCGAGTAGCCACCAGTTAACGAGAAGTGGGTCCAGTAAATTAACCGGGTCCATGTGGAAGTGAGGGCTTGTCAAACAACACCAAAGCGGGAATTTCAATAGATAAGCAGTAATAGTTATAAAGAAGAGAACGTGCATTTTGTGTGCAGTTGTGGTGCCAATCCTACCATGATTACTCACTGCACACAGCAAAGACAAATAAGGGCAAATCAAAGACCAACCTTCTAAAAAAACGCTAACCATGCTTTAACAAACTAAAAATTTTCGCGTCGCACCAAGCATAGGACAACAAACGTATGGAACGAGCTACAACATCTCCAACATGGGTCTTATCTAGTAAGTACACAAGTCCAGTGCTTTGCGTCATTTAATGATGGCATCTAACTTCAACTTACAACCACTTACGGAAGACGTTTTTACTCTCTCTCCATCCGCTTCTGCGAAAAACTCACAGTTCCATTTGTGATGCCTACAGTTTTGAACCCATAGCCTCGAATAGTGATATAACAATATTTTACTCTGACTCTGTACTTCAACCCAATTCGGTCGAATTTCGTGATGTTAGTGTTTGTCCATGCCTTGTTGTAGTTTGTTCTACTGTATGGGTGAAGCCGTCCGGTGCTAGTCCTATCAACTGTCAATTTTTAGTTTGAAGCCGAGTTCCTTCAATTATTTAGCTCACAGTTTTACGTCTGCTACACAACGACATTTATCCGCTAAATCGAATGAATGAGACTGACAATGAGCAACTTGTACTGGATTGTTTTAGGACCACGAACGTAATTATTGGAGGTGAAACTAAATGTCTCGGGGGATCTAAGTTTGCAACCTGCGTGTGACGAAGAAGTAATAAAGCCAGCTGAATCTTCGAACTAGGCGAATCCGGCATTGACATAGCTGAAGTTTGGTGAAGTTACGTCGAGACTTTGTAGCGACTGCCGGGTGACGCTGAATACACGTCCATTGCAACGCACCTGCACAGCAGAAGGACCCGAGGATACGCTGCTTAATTTGCCAAGTTTCAAAGGCTTTTCAAAAATTGAAAATGTTTATATTTAAATGCCAACTGATAATCTGTCGGATAATTTTTTGGTGGGGACGTGCATTATACTAGCGTTTCCAAGTTGTGCGCAACATATGCCAGACAAGAGATGAAGTTGCGGATGAATAATGGGGATCTAGCGTATACAATACGAAATCAGATTAGGTCTCGACCAGCTTTAAATATCACCGAGGTCCATCGCGGTTATTCAACCCGAGCATGTAGAAGTGGTCCTTCCGTCGGGGCATTCTTTAGATATCACGAGAAACGGTCCACCATCTTCAAGATGTAGGTCTTGCCACTGGAAGGTGGCAAAGAGCGTACAACATTGATGTGGGGGTTTGCAGACCGAGATGCGATCGAGAGTATCTTTCAATCGGAGGTGACAAGTGGCGGTGAATCTTAGCTTGCTGAAAAGCTAGACAAGATCGTGGCCCCGCGCGAAGATTCTTTTGCATGCCTGACAAGATGTGCCTATCGGAAACAAGCCTGGCCGTGGCCAGGACGTCAGGGTGGCCAATGTTATGCAGCGTGTCTAACACACGCCGTCGTTGGGCTGAAGGCACTACTGGACAAAGGTGTCCAGTGGGAGTATCGCACGGGATCGTTCCAAGTGCTGTCTTTGGCGGAGGGTCGGTGAGACGCGATGACGACTGCTGGCATGAAGCGCGGAGACAATGCTCCGTACGTTGTGCGTCAACCACAGCCGACAAGTCGATGATGTCGTGGCCAAAAAGTGCCGATACGCGGGACAGAGCATCAGCCACAACGTGATCACTGGATGAGGTGTGTCGTATCTCTGTCGAAAATTGCGAGATGGAAGCTAGAGGGCGCACTTCGCGGTGTGATTGGCGCTCGGAACGATCGCTTGAAACATATGGCAACAGTTTGTGATAAGTGAAAACCACAAATTGGTGACATTTGATGGCATATCTGATGTTACAAACGGCCTAATAGATACCTAATAACACTTGACCGAAGGTGCTGCACCCAGTTTTGCCGGGTAATAGGAGTGTTGAGGAGAATAAAAGTGGTCTCGAGGACTCATCAACAAACTGTTGGATTGCGGCACCAACATCTGTGGCGGATTCGTCTACGGGTATACTGGTGGTGGCGTTTGCGTCAAAATGGTTCAGCATCACTACAGCAGCTAGCGCGTCTTTGGTGCGGTCGAAGGGGTAGACAGCTGCTTCAGACAGCTCAAATTTGCCGGTAGAACGGTCACGGAGCAAGCCGGCAAATAGTAGCATAATCTGCGCACAATACGGGATAAATCAGCGATAATGGTTGACCATTCCGTCAAAACGACGGACGGCAGACAGAGTTGTAGGGCGGGGAAAGTCGAGGAAGGCTTGTACCCTGTTAATCAACGGTCAGTGACGTGCCGATCGACATGATGCTCCAAGAACTCAACTACGGGTTGGTCGGAAACGCACTTATTCATGTTGCCGGTCAGGTTATATGCCGCAAATCAATTGAAGATCAATCACCGATGGTTCTAATGAACTTCGGAGGAGGAGATTGCTGCGGAGTTCATCTATATAAAGATAGACGGAGCCCAAACTGCCAACGGCATCGTTGATAAAGCGCTGGAAAGTTTATGTGGCGTTCCGGAGACCAAATGACGTGAGCGGAAATTCGAACAAGTCGTTGGCTGCAACGGGGATCGGAGGTGGGGTAAGCATGAGCCAAATCGAGCTTCGAGAACACACAGGTTCATTTGAGGCTACCCATGATATCCTGAGTATACGGGATTGGCTACCTATAGAGTATTATGGCGTCGCTGAACGTGCGACAAGCCCCACATGGACGCCAGTCTTCTGACTTTTTCGGCACCATATGAGAGGGCGAGGCCCGGGGACTACCTGATGGACGAATAAGGCCAAGCCGAAGCATGTGCTTAGACTCCGTACGCGCGCTATCTTTAGTTTATCCGGTGGCAAACGGCAAGAGTTAGCAAACGCCGGCGGGCCAGTTGTGAAGATGTGGTGTTGTACTACACCAGTTACTGGCGGTGGCGAAGTTGGCCGCCTGAAGAAGATGAGAGTTGTTTAACATGAAAGGCGTAACTGTTTGTGATGACTGGGCGGTATGCGGAACTGATTGAAACCGGTTTATCCAAAGTGCTGATAACAGACAAGTTTGTTTCACGGTCGACTAAACGACGATGTTGTGCTTTGACTGGCAGGTTGAAATATTCGAGAAAATCGATGCAAATGATTGGAATTTGGACGTACGCAACAGTGAAAAGCAATAAAAATTGCGGTGAAAGCCTAAGTTCGATGTACGTGAACAGTGGTCATAGACGGTAATAGGCGTACATTAGGCTGCGAGTAGGGCTGATTGCGTCTGCGTAAGTTGTTCGCGAGAATCCAGCGACAGGACGTTAATCTCCGCACCAGTGTCGATGAGATAGCGAACTCCCAATTTGCGGTCTCAAATGCAGAACAGGCTACTTCAGAAGTCAGCAACTTCGGTCGCCGCGGTGTGTTGGCAGGCTGGATTCACTGATCCCTTCTGGAGAAGGAATACGGACTGCCGCAAATGCGAACACCATCATCAAACTGCTGGTGGTACCAGCATTAATCGGGATCGACGACCCTCGTAAGCACTCATCATTTTGTGGAGTTCGACCGCGAGGCCCTTCCGCTAGATTTGCAACGGGACAAGTGTGAACGTCAGCTTTGTGTGCTGAGTGTCTGAATTCGGCGTGTGAGCTCATTCATGCGGTCGGTCGGGAGTGCCAATGACTCCAGCACTGGCGCGGATACTTAGGAGACCCGTTTCCCATATGTCACTCAGATGCGATCAACGGTGTCGGCCCGTTGCAACAGAGGCGCCTCAGGGTTGGCGGTAAGGATATTTTGCACATTCTCAGGTAGTCGCCGGACCCACATTTCCTTCAAAAGTCAATGAAGTGTTGCATGTGTTCAAGAAGCTGTGAGGGATTCTAGTTATTTAGCTCGATAATACTCATCAGCTGCGCAATGCTTTGAGGATCAGAAAGGACGTTGTGCCTGATAGTGGTCTCTCTTAGCTGCTGGTCTGAATTAACTGAGACTGGTGACTTCAAACTGTCGTCCACATAGTCTATGACGTGTGGCGGAAGAACAGCAACCACGTGACGGAACTTTGGTAGTTCCGTGATAACATTTTGGAACGCGAAATTGGCTTCTAACTGTGCCAATCAGCTCCTCTGTAAGAGGCGCGATCTGGACGAAAATTGCGCTGACGGAGGCGTCTGACAAACTAAAAACCTGTTCCAGAATATTCTCGACAGTAACAGAGGCTAAGATTGAATAAATAAAGGGAACAATGGTGGCAACTTATGCCAGAAGACGAGATATACCTGCGAAAAATTAGGGAATATTCGAGCTAACTATTCTGAGTGCATACGTGCACTAAATTACCGCTTTTCAGCGTATACGCAACGAACATTAGACTCCGAATAAGAATGCGAATAATTGAGGGAGACGAAACAAATATTACAAACTGAACAACGCTGGTATACGGAAGTGGCTATGAAAGTAGTGAACGCGACCTACGGGCGCGCGCGAGCAAGCCAGACGTGTGTACGGCGCCGTTGGCGCGCACAGGCCGAAAAACATGCGAGGAAACAAATGCGATCGCATGCGGCAAGCGGACGGTAGGCAGAGAATCCAACGATCCTATGTACAATGTGAACTAGCAGAATGGGTTTACCTGCAGGTCACTACACTGTCCTCTCTAGAAGGGTATTGCGGACGCAACCCCTCGATCTACATGAGGGTTTTCTCCAGCCAGCCAACCCTATACTGACCTAGTTCCTTTTGCACCAGCTTGCGGTTGGTACTGCAATTCGCGGACGCTGCAGATGGAGAAATACCAAAACCAACAGTTCCCAGCGAGCTCCTACTCGGGTGTCCTTTCCTATGGTGCTCCAACGAATCGGGAAACAAAAAGTTTGTACGTTGAGGTCCTGGGAATGAACTTTAAGGTTGTATGTCAATGCTCGGTTTGGAAAACCGCGATGGACCTAGGTCGTGAGGAAGTAGACGAAAGTGGACATCAAAGAAGATGAGTTGGGCCCACAAGGAAATAGCAAACTCATCTAGTAAACGTAGACGACGTGGACCTGCAGCAAAACACTTTTTTGCTATTTTCAAAAGCAATTCACGACTTTTTGAGTTTTGATAATTCTTCCACTTTTGCTATCAATCCGGCGGGCGTGCTTTCTGTGTGTGCATCGACCTGGTGCATTTTGCTGGAAAGGCGTTGGATGCCTGAGTCGACCGATTTTGCCAATTCGTCCAAAGAACTCGTTGGCATGAATGTAGAAATAATTGCCTGCACAAAATCGGGCAACCTCTTCATCCAAAGGTAACTCATGAGTTTGTCGTCAATCCTGTGATTTTGTCCCACCTGTTCTAACTGTCAAAGCAGTTGAGATGGAGTAAGATCTCTCAGCTGTAGCTCGCTAAGAACCTGCTTAAGACGCTTCTCTTCCGATACGACAGCACGTTCTAAGAATGCGTTCTTCAGTGCGTCGTAAGATTTGCTCTCGGGTGGTCTAATCACTAAATCTCGGACATAGGGTGCGACCGACATTGGCAATGCGGTAGCCAAGTATGTGAACTTGGCAGTCTGGCTAGTGATGCGTGCTAACTGGAATTGCAGCTCAAGCTGCGCCAGCCAGTACTCTGGGTCGTCAGGGACATAATCGGGGACACGAAAGCTTAAGGCGTTTTTCTTCGCATCTATCTCGACGAGCTCCAATTTGCGGTCTGAGATATCTGACTGCATCATTCAAATACACACAGAATTATGAGAAAATACAAACGCTTAGAAACTAGTGGAACCAGGGCACGAAATTCAGTGCTATATATGAATGAATATAAGTATGCCAACACGAGAGAAATAACTTAATCTAGCGTAAACAAAGGGTGCAACAAATAATAAAAATCAGTATAAAAAAGCTTATGGAATGGGCTCACCAAATTGTAGTGCTAGGTCCTGAATTTGTACGCCCCGAATTTCCCGAACCTTATGCTACCGTGAATCGGATGTCGCAGGGAGTAAACGATGAATCTGCAAACAAATTTTATTTGTTGATTTACTCACCGTTCACAACAGACTTCAACGTAACAATTAAGGGGTGCTAGGGCGCTGAACGTGAGAGCACCTTGAGCACAACCGCACAGCAGACGCCAGAGTGGAAGAGTGCGTCAACGGAAAATTCCAGTCGACCTTCAGAATTCAAACAAGCGTTAGGCTGGTTAAGCGGCGTTCCTAACGGTAATAGCTCAACATTGTTATCCTAGTGAATGTAACCTACAGGAATAGAGATAGTGCGAATTCATTACACAACTGAGAGCATAACTGCGATACCTATGCCGACCCACTAACTTTGATGCCAGTGGTTTGTAGTAAGTTTACATATACAAGGTAATGTGAACAGGCGCGGTGGTACTGGCAAGGCAAATCTCACGTCGTGGGGAGTTTAGAATTTTGGGGACGTCGAAGGTGATCTCACTACAGATCTTGACATCACAACAGTGACTTTCCTAGACAACTTTGCAGAAATGAATGAGTCGTTTGCATCTTAACATCTCCCGCTACCAGCTCCTCACACTGGTCTCCAGAACATTCCTCATGAGCTGGTTTGCTCAAACGACGAACGTGGGCACGCGAACAACTCTGTGGCCTTTCAACGCCTTACCGCCTAATTCCCACGAAACAAAAGGGAGGATGATTGCTGGAATTATTCACTTGGCCGTGAAAATTGTTTCGAAGATGAAACAAATTTGGCGTGACCGGCGCAGGTGTACCAACTCGTTTTCATTTTGGAAAGCAGTGTATGGTAATTTTATTAGCACTTATGCTCTCGGAAGGACACACGGGAAAGCTATTCAAGACATTTTAATGAGTGATCCAGATGAAGCACTCAAAGATCAGTCAGAGAACGGCTGAATGGTCCAGTGTGCTACTAGGGTATGATACGGTTACGTTTGTTTCTTTTTTCCAGTGATTTCGGAAATGACTCACTGTACATCTTTCTTCAGCATACGTATAAGTTTCTCACTCCATCAGTAACATATGGGAATCTAAGTTATGTGTAACAATATTACCACTAATAGCCTGGTGTGGATGTCTACCCACTTCAGTTGAAAACGGTATCCAGGACAAAGACGATCTAGCCAGTAGAATAACGTTTATACTGGGTTGTCAGTTACACTCAAGCGGAGGTGCAACTTTCTGGGAAAAAACATTCCCACGCCAATCAATTAAGTGGCGGAATTTTGAATTAGCACAACTGTTTGTAGCCCAACACCATAAGTGACAACAACAGTCTCGTTTACTACCAAATATTACATAGTTTTTGAACTAACATATGAATTCCGGATAGCCTACGTAGACAGAACGTAGCGGCAGTTGGGCAGTCGGGTCGACGAAAGTTTCAGTTTGGGTTGTTGAGACTCTCTTGGTTTGTCATGTATTCCAAATATTTTGCTATTTATTTTGACTGTCGACACTATTGACATTGTTTGGTTGCATGTCTGTAGTTTCTCGTTTGTTCGATCGTCCAAGGTCACAATTGCACTTGCACTTTCCGGTCGCTAGCTACTGGTCTGTCGCGCTTTGGCTTCTCTTGTGTTTTGCTTACAGCTCGCTTTCCCGGTCTCCTTGCAACAAACGTCTTTGTCTCGTAATCAGTTTTTCTGGTTTAATTATTGTGCAGAATAGGCACGGTTCTGGACAGAAACGTTCCAGTCTTCTACAGAGTGCATAAAACACTGACATGCACCACTGCATCTTTTTTGATCAGAAAGTGACATGTTGCAAAGGGCCAAAATCACTCGCTGCTGGACACTGGTTTACATACCGACTCAATGGAATCTGGAGAAAGAATTTCGGATAGGTTACTTATCAAAAATCCGAAGGCGTCTCTAGTTCACGGAGGCCGTGACTGTTAACAAATGGGAGACACCCTTCTGATTACAGAAACTTTTGTTTGTGAGTGTAGGTCGCCCTAATAACTGGTGCGCAAGGATTTACGTGCGTGTGGTTGATAAATCACGACGACCAATAAACTTTGATGTATAGATTCCCGGATGAAGTAAGCATGTGGAGAGAGGCAACAAATTATGATTATGACAAATGTTGTGCGAACAAATGTTTTGACGTCTTTGCTGAAGGATGTTGCGCGGAAAACGTGTTGTGCGTCTAGAGTTGTAAGAGACTGAAACAAAACTATTACAGTCACATTCATCTTCAAATCGGAACCAGTTTCTGTGCGACGACGTGAGCCAAACAAATGGCAATGTGCTCCGAATAATATGTGACACAACTATGTACACAACTTTGCAAGGATATCAGACGGTTAAAATAGGAATTACGGTCACACCACCCGTAGAAATTCAAATAAAAGTCTGGAACATTCTAGTGATGAGGGTGCTTCCATGCTCAGAAACTATCGACTCCATCGAGCCGAATGCCGACACTTCTTCAATGATGGCACTCACAACTGAAACAGACTCAAAAACGTGAGTTTCGGCGGCACGTCGTGTACCCTTAATGTCACCTGACACAACATATCTGTGATGTACGGAACCATGAGTTAGACCGAGTATTCGACACATACAATGCGTGTTATTCACTACCACTCCGATGGAAGGTCGAAATTAGTTGTGATGAGAAGAAAACAACATTGGTGAATCCGGGACCGAACATATTTGTTTATTCAGGCACGTTGTGGGAATAGACTGTTTGGACGTTCTCCTCTTCCACGTACTGTGCCAAAAACAGGTGAACATTCTTTTCGAGTTCAGAACAAGCCGGTGTATTAACAGTTTCTCTGACATCGTTTAGTGTAATCACCAAATTCCTTTGATTATGATTATTTGGTCAAATCCGCTGACACGAACAATCAGCTTCACTTGGTCAACCTTCATTGTTTGAATAGAAATGTGATCCACGTTGTCGGCAACCAATGGGCAGGGAACTACATCTCTGCTGTGCCTACTGGAATGCAGTAATCCTATAGCCAACATATGTCAAAATCTTCAAATGCGCATTCAGCCAAGGGTTGTGGAAAATGGGTGTGATCAATATAGTGTTCTGGCTGAGGAACGAACCACGACTATTAATGTGTACAAACTGCCAGACTTCACGCGATACAGGCCATTGGACTCACTTAATAGCTTGGTAATAGCCAACAAACACAACTGACACGATTACCTGCCGCTTGTGCAACTCTAGCATCAATATATACAAAGAGTATTTCCGACATACCAGCGAGTTAACTTTACTTTACGAAGTTTACCAGAATGAAGATTATGCAAAATTAGTAACTGGTGTGTAGGAGGCATACTCACCCAGTCGTAAAAACAACAGTCGTTGAATAGAAGCAGTAACGTGTGTAGACTTCCGGAATACTGCGGCTCGAATATACATCCCACCTTCCACGTATAGCCGAAATAACAGCAGGAATGTGTTTTCTGTAATCCGAAGTTAGGGTTGCACAACAAACTGCTAACGGTTAGGTTCAAAGGCGATCATAATTTCCGGTCACAGTACAGCAAATGTATTTTGAGCTGTAGTCAACGTGTTCCAATTACTTGAACAAACAAAGCTGGATGCCAGAAGAGTGCGTCGATATCAATGCTTACTATGAGACGAGAGCTGACGAATATTTGGGAAGCGAATTATTGGAGTTGTAAAAGATTTCCAGTCTCGTGTTCATATACACACAGATGTATAACAGTAAAATAGGAATCCATGAACAATTCATGAAAAACGTTATTTCGCGTTTTGGGTAAACAGAGAAGTAGAATGAAAACACTTTTGAGTGTGACCTGTAACTCATGGTAACTTGTCAAGAGTACTTTCAGAAAAGAAATTGAATAGAAGCGAAAGTTGCTCGAACTCTGAGCAAAACCAGGATTAATGAATTCGTTGAAATTGATTCAACAGAATAATACCCAGGCGGTACTTACTATCGAAAACCGATCGACAGTGAGAAACCCGCGTACTGGTATCGACCTTGGAATATAGATTGCACAGAGAAACACGTCAAAGTAGCAGTAAACGGAGCGTGTTGTGTTTTTAGCCTCTGAACGTATATTACAAAATGGATAGGTTGACTGAAACAAAGGTAGACGAGAGACATAAATCATCCAAAATGTACATATGGATGCGACTATTGAAAACATTATTTATTATAGTCGCTACAAGTTGAATGTACCAGTCAGGAACATTTTATAATTCATGACATCCTGTAACCACGAAGTATTCCAAGCGAAGCAGGAAATTTATATTCATGAGAACTTTCGGTAGACCATGGCTGATCAGATACTCGTATCTTGATCAAATGCAACATCTTCAGGTTTGGAATGGCCGGGCTATCAAAACTTGAAAAAATTAAAAAGGATAATGAAACAAAGTTACACATTCTCGTAAGTGGAAATGGAGTGTTTATTGTAGTCGAAAATTGGGCGTATTATCACCATAAGTTTACAAGTATGTAACTTTAAGATAAGGCCTTTAAACGTATTTGGAGCCAACGGAACGGTTAAGAATATCACGCAGTTTCTCTGCTCTGCAACTTCTCAGCCACAAACAAACGGTGAAAGAAATTTGCTAATCACCATACATGCTCGGTTTTCGAGCAGCAGGTTATACTAGCACAATAACAGGTAGTAGATCTTGTCGAAACACCAACAGAAGTCGGTATTCCCTTTTCAGTTATCCTAATCAGTATCTTTCCCACAAGATTGCGAAGATCGAGCAGAACGGTGACGTTCTTCGAAAAAAGGTGTACCGGCTCAATCAACGTTAACTGCTTTGATTCGCATGTCCTCGAAAGTCATTTGGCAATTTTTAAAGCCGTTTGCTAACTTCTATTTCAGTTGACTCAGTCAACAATGAAAGGGGAGGCTTCAAACTCAACAGACACTCAAAATCAGTGATGAGAGGACCAGGATCAATGACAGAAATCGGGCAATCTTTAGTCATGACTGTTCTTTTGTCAGAAAATTCTCAGTTGCCGAGATTTATAGGGCACCCCCAGGCATAATTGTAACAGGAATGTTTTGCACAATTCAAAGCAACATGAGACATAACCTTCTTGATGCAGTAGACGATTTAGAAGTGCCCACATCAATAATGGGGAAATATGTAGAATTACTGTTGATGAAAAGTGGTACGCTTATACGGGGAGCAGAGTGAACAGAATTAACAACATTTATTGCAAGGCTAGTGGATGGAAAGTCAGACTAGAAGGGTCGCTGCTTTTGTTTACAATTCTACGCTGAGCCTAGTACTGTGTTCGAGCCATTACGTTGCAAATCTTAGTAACTAATTCAATATCACTAACAGGGGCGTATTGTCACTTCAACAGTTCATTATGGGCAACAGCAGTTTAGAAACCTCGAAAGTTCACGTGAGTTTAAGCAAAACTGAAAGTTATGTGGAGCGTTTTGAAAGCCGGTGTCCCGGAAGGAACAGCATGGAAAGTGAGTGAAAGTGGCGCCATCTCCATACAGCTCTTGGAAGCAAGATACAAGGGACCTTGAAGCACATGACATCCTTTTTATTCTGCTTTCGTACGATCCATTGAATCAGTTATTGATGAACTATTTACAGTCAGCTGATTGTGAAAAAAGTTGAAAAATCACAGTTCCACAATTGAATGCGCTGATGGTAGCGAGATAAACGCATTTGTGTTTGAAATACAAATCCACGCTGATCACTGTTTATTGCCTCATTACAGTGTACTAATGTAAATTATCATTATCTTCAGGTTCGACAAAGTGAACATGCCAAAACTACAGGCGTTTTAAAAAAGTGTTTGGAAGCGAACCAGATGAATTGAGAAAGGCTAGATATCTAGACAAGACATAAGTAGCCCGGTGGATAACTGCGAGAAAATATGTCGTTCTCTTTTTACTTTTTTATCTGTGCACACTTTGTACCGAATTGTCAAAAATGAGATGTAAGTCCTCATGTCTCGTAACTCTTCGTAATTGCACAGAGTTTCCAGAGTGCAGAAATCCATCATGATAATTAATTAACCTTCACGCCAGATGTAGTAGTCTGAATACGTAATAGCAGCGGTAACCGCATTCGGCTCAGACTTAGAGCTCTGCTCTGTGCAGTACTAATAGGGAAGCTGATGAACAAAAAAAATGTTATTCTACTCAGAACTACCGCCATTGTGTTTGTATCCGCAGTTAACTGGCAGTAATACAACCTCAACTCATGAGCTCCAACCACCACAACTGTTCAGCTCAGTGCTCAGTTGACTTCAGGCTGATTCTTTGATGGGATAGTTTAAAATCTCTATTTTCATCGCTTAGGAAGTGGTGCTTTTCGTCAACGTTAGGTATCATTATTCCATTTGTGTATCGTCGTTGTTAAATCGAACGCTGATCCCATCACATCTTCTTACACACGGTCACAGTAATCATCAACAACTTTTGTGTAAGTTTGCATACTGAATTGTTAACAGTAAATCGGAAATGTTCGTTACTTACATCAGAGGTAATATTTGTGTACAACAGTCTAATCCACATCTATCAGGGTGTATGCTATGGCTTTGACGAACAAAGCAGTGTAGCTGGTAACAATTTTTTCAACAAATTAATGTTTTTCAACACTGAGCAGGTAGTTTCGTCCATTTAAGGTAACCATTTTACCAATGAATCTGGTAAACACGTGGCCAACTCCGCTGAGTCGGCTATGATGTGACCAACAGTCGAACACTTGGTAGGCGAATTGACATTGAGAGAAATTGATATAAAATTCACAACCCACAATATAAGGTTCGAGCTCCCTAGAGTACACCTAGTAAGTGCTAAAATTAATTTTGTCTTTGGTTCTCCATGTTAAGCGGCTAGTGATTTCTGCTAAGTAATCATGGTGTTTAACGAGATTGCAATGTATATTCCCGATTCGAGAAGCCACTAAGTGCACTAGCTGTTAGTCTGTTGAATTGCTGGACTATCTCTTAACGCAGTGCCCTGTTCTAAATTCGACAGCAGTGTTCACGTGTTTTTGACACAGTACGTGGAAGAGGAGAACGTCCAAACAGTCTATTCCCACAACGTGCCTGAATAAACAAATATGCTTGGCCCCGGATTCACCAATGTTGTTTTCTTCTCATCACAACTAATTTCGACCTTCCATCGGAGTGGTAGTGAATAACACGCATTGTATGTGTCGAATACTCGGTCTAACTCATGGTTCCGTACATCACAGATATGTTGTGTCAGGTGACATTAAGGGTACACGACGTGCCGCCGAAACTCACGTTTTTGAGTCTGTTTCAGTTGTGAGTGCCATCATTGAAGAAGTGTCGGCATTCGGCTCGATGGAGTCGATAGTTTCTGAGCATGGAAGCACCCTCATCACTAGAATGTTCCAGACTTTTATTTGAATTGTTACGGGTGGCTTGACAAAAACTCAAAGCTGAACTTTGTGAACGTATGTGTTCCATATTTTTCTGAGTAGATTGCAACCTATATGGCTCATCTGTTTCGGTAATGTCATCGCGCAGAGATTGGTTGCGAGCTAGTATCAGGTACAGATATGATCAAAATGCACTGTCAAATTTCGCCATAAGAATTGAACTGGTATCCAGTTTCCGATAGAACGTTTTATTCACAGTATCATTTTTCGATTTGTTTTGTCACCGATCCGTGGAGGCCTATTCTGTTTCGTGTTATCTCAAGAAAAAAACGTTTTTTTCGAATTACTACATCCCTAAACTCTTACTAAACCTGGCGTTAGCTTTCACACTGTGCTAACTGTCTATCGTGGGACTACCTGTTCATTCTTATCTCAAGCACTGAACACTGCTCCAATTTCTTACCTTCCAACTGGCACTAGCGGATTTGAAATATCTCCTCTGACCATACCTGTCTATCCGCATTGTTGTGGTTGGCAGCCATATCACCTCCGTATATACACCACTCACTATGTAAATACAGCGTTGCATCTCCTCGAAAATGGAATCCAAAAAAACATAACCGTACAATCATTCAGGATTCACGGCTATAGGCGGTCTTTGGGAACAGTTGTAAACCTACTGATTTGGGGCCGATAAAGACAGAATATTGAAGGTTTATTTGGATGAAACTGGTTTTGCATATAAAATAAGTAATGTTTAGCAAACTGCATAACATAACCAAGTGAACTCTGAGCACGGAATTTAACCGTCAGCATGTATCAGTCGTTAAACCGGTGGCGTAGGCAATTCAACGAGACGATATGAAATAAACAGAAAGATCAGAGTTTAAACGAGAGTTCGTGATGCCAGTTCAAACTATATCACGTGTAACAGCTTGAAAACAGTTCAGCCAGTGCTCCATGTAGTCAGCACATATGGATATATATAAAATACCCACAGTGTGATAGTTTGACCACTTGGGTGCGGATATGGGAGTGGTTGAGAATGACGGTGTGCATCCCACTGGTCGTGGATGAGTAGCCGGTTGGTAGAGTCACGGAGCCGGGTGTGGATGTTTGGTGGTCCGAGATTTTTGACGGAGCTTTTGCCATCGTACTCTCAAGTTCAGTAGTAGTGATCTCACGGTAATCTTCAGTGATTCTGACCAGAATCAACAATAACTCTTACATATATGTTGTTTTCATAATATCGCAATTGTGTATTAACGCGCCAAGGTGTTGGAGGTGGCCATACGTGTTCTGTTTAGAGTTTTATCTGTCGGAGGGTTTTTCAATTTTCCAACGTATATTCCCTAAAATTTGCTCACACACTGCAAACTTCTTTGTGACCACTAACCATTGGACGACGAAAGCTGGTCACAGCACGGAAAATGCTGTGTAGATAGATTCTGTTAGAACGTTTGATAAATCAAACCGTCCTGAGGCTCTCAAAAGGTTCCACTGCGTTCCAGTCAACTCATGATAATCAGAATGTTTCAGAGAGTGTAAATGGGTTTTCTTGACCCGTTTCTCAGACATCTCTTGATTTGTCCCGTTTAAAAGATGTGGCTTCTGAAATGTCGTCTGGTAATGAAGTGAGACCCCCGAGCATTACTTAAGTAACTCGGGCACAGTGCTTACCGGGCCACGGGTTGATCAATCGAACTAAGCGTTGGAAGTGTATTTCAGTAATCATTCGGGACTCCCGTATAACCGTTTTTGCCATAAAAGTATGGCATTTCAGTTCAGATTATCAACAAAGGGTTGACTTTCAACACGATAATCAGATTTTTTTTCAAATGATCTCTCCCTAAAATTCATACGCACGACCCATTAACATGCTAATTGTACCCTATTCCAAGACCACTCTGAATACCATCTTTTTCTAATGACTTCGTTTATGTTGGCATAGGACATGTATTCCATCGTTACTTGGCACTGTATTAGAATTGCGCCCTGGTCTATTTTTGGCAAGCTGGTAAACGAACACACGTTTATTTGGCTGCCTTATACCGACGACTGTAGCTGAGGTGTGCAGCTTTCACACCAGGTAATAAGTCTGTTTATTAGTGTTGCGTGTTGATGGCAAGCGTTATACACTTTTCGTAAACAAATTTCAATTCAGATAATACTCAATGGTATTTGTGGTGGTTGTTCTTTCCAAGTGATTTATTTGTGAGATGCAATTTGTGCACTTTAGTCTACTTCACAGAAGCTTTCTTTGCAACACCCACTTCATGCAAAAAATGTTTCCTCGATCCTGTGCAGTTTTTCGCGGGAAAATCAAGCTGCTCTTGAGGCTGTCCACAGAAAGGCTAACGATTTCACTGAAAATGAAATCTCCAGAGCTGGTCTGACGGTTACATATTTAATCGTCAATTAGCCTAATCAGTGAACCACGTGTAGTAGACAAGTGGGTATACGCTCGACCCTCGTCCCCTATCAGTTTAAAATTCGTTTTTCGAAACGTAGTCGAAATGTGGTCTCAACAGGCATCAAACTAAAAGAAAACATTAGGGTTTGAAAACAAGGAGAAAAAGGAAAAGAAGCGCTACGCGGGCTCCAACTCACTCGGCGGCGCTCAAAAGCGGGAAAAGTGCGTGGAAACTTCGAGTGGTTTAAACGACGTTCGAAAGGTCCACGATAAACGACCTTGAGGATTGTAGTAACAGATGAGTCGTTGGGAAAAGAGCGGGCATTCGCTGCGTGCGATTAGTTGCATGGCGGAAGAAAGTGGCAATGAGTTCGCATCAGGCCTCCTATAGCCGACCTACACATAACCATGCGTACAGAATAGACAAGCGAGAAAACACGGTTGCAGTCGGGATATTCAGAAGAGCCACTGGACCGTTGGTCACTACACAATCAAAGATTAATTTTATGTCTCCAGGGATATTGCAATGGGGATATACGTTCAGAATATCACATCAGCTACTTATACGGACTGTCTTGGTTGCTTTCCTCAGTAGGAGTTTGTAAAGTTTGGAACGCTGACGTATACTTGACCAATAGATTTTCTGCTTGCTTTAATACCCCTCGGTCGAATGGTTGTATTTTTGATGTAGCATTTGTGTTCACCTTCCAGATTATTCGTGCCAAGACCGGTGGTTAAGTGTTTGGAGAGATGCAGCAGTTAACAGCCCTACAAAATATTTCTGTCACAAGCATGATAAGCCCACTGAACTCTAGAACTTGTCAGTGCATGCGCTTAGACATGTATATTGATTCGACGCATTCAGCTTTTTGAATATCAGAATGTGATTTTGACCAAGAATCGGAATGTCCAGCCTGTTATGAACAAAACATACACCATGTTAATAGACCAGTATGCTGTTAAGACTGACATACTTATGGTAGTTGAGTTATAAGTAGTGTAGCAAATATGATAGTTTTAGTGGAGATGAAGTTGTGGTGAACTTGGACCTTGGTTGTATTCAAACCAGCGACAGGAACATCATACTCAGTTGCAGCATGTACTGTATCATCTGGTCCACGTCATTGTGCTGGGAGCTGTGAAGTTCCACGTGTGGATTCGGCTTCTCAATCCACCCACTACGTCATACGAAACACATCGAGTGATCAAGAAGACCGTCTGCTGAAGCAGGTTTCCTCAATTAGTTCATGCTGACTAGTGAGCCGAAATGAGCTTCTCCTTGAACACTAATCCTTGGTCATCATGATGATCATGTTGCAGTTCTGGTTCTCTGCCGCACTATGGTTCATATGCGGGCCCACTGGCCTGTTGCACAGATAAATTGGTATTACGAAGCCGCTTTCATTCTGCAATGAAACTTTTTGGACATTGATCCCGGCCACCAACGTATTGTAAGTCTCCCCTACATTTGCTTTTGTCGCAATAATAACCAATCTACACCAAACATGTTTTTAATAAACAGTGTGAATTTCACAGAAATTTACGATTTTGAACATTCACTTCTGGACATCTGACGGCAGCAGCCTACAGGACACGGATTCTTCTTACGGTATTCACTTCCACTCTAAATCGACAAAATTTTGTGTTTTATGGCGGCAGTCGTCGTGGAATACAACATTTTATTCCGATTAACTAGTTCTGAATATCGCAGTGGTCCCGAGGCGTTTTTATTCCTGGTAAGCAGGTAAGGATCAGTAGGAGGCAAATCTGTCGTATCTTCCGAGTTGCGTTAAATATGAACCCGAGCGACCATTGCGACTCAAAAATCTCCAAATTCATGCAGTTTGATTACGGAAGATAGATTCCTACCGCCCAGTCTCTGTTTCAAAATCGGTTCATTCCCACCACATCATTCACAGTCAGCTGTTGAAACCAGCATTTATTGGGGGTGTAGTCTCTCACTATAGCTACCTTTATCGTAGATGGACCTATATGATTACTGGAAGTGTGCCCAAATTAATAAGCTCCAAGCGAGACTGATAAACAGCTTCAAGTTGAATACCACTGTCATTTGATCGTAATGTTCGCATTCGGATAGACTTTTCAGCCAGCCTCTTTCGAAAAGATGCAGCAGGCTCGAGTTTCACCCTCATTAGAGCTCGTCTGTAGTGCACACGCTTAATACAGCCGGGAGTAGGACTCTGGCCACTGTTTCAAGAGGTGACCGTGTTCACCACTGCGCCATTGACCTCAGATTAGGCGCGACCGAATGATCAAATCTGAACGCCCAAACACTTACGCTTGTGAGCATTAATCAGGTTGCCTGATCGTCTCGCGAGTAGATACAGTTACTGTCTGTTAACTCTAGTTGATAGCCATGTGATTAGGACTTTCGAGACAGGTCGAAATCTCCAACCTCGCTAATCCTGTTAGGCTTCCTGCTGGTGCTTCCTTTCAAAGGAGGTTGTCTGGAAAGTTTTTCTGAATGAGAGAGCTGTGATAAAATGCGAGTGATGTTAAACTTGGAACTAACCACATCCCTGAATCATCAGCAAGAGCGACTACTCGCCAAATTCAGCCCTAAAGCTGTACAGTCAATTTTATCTGACGTAAAATTACCTTAGAAAACGGACTAGGAGTTACATATGAAGGTTTGACATGTTGCTACTTAGGAAACCTATTTCACTAATACGATCTTTTACCTAGAAAGTGATATTTACATATTTTGCAGATTGCTACACACAACACATAACCTTGAAGGATAAATCTTCACTATCCTTCAGCGTGAATACAGACTGTCTTTTTCACATAACGTTAACGTGGAGTCATTTTCTACCTAAGCAGAATTTTATTGTCAAGTCTGTTTTTTCAGCAATTTGATGATACCATAAAGTTGTTTACTTCTGACATTGTTTAGTCATCGTCTTTTAAGTACCAATAACTTATCCTGTAGCGGAGTGTGTACCCAGCAAAATTAAGTGACACGAGGTCCCGAGAAATGTAACACCTTGCATTTTTACCCGTATGATATTAAGTACAGTATAAAAAACTTCAGGCGGGTTTAATACATGTAATGTGTTTGGTTCTGATGGTCATTCTAAACAAGGACAAGGGTAAGTGTACTTGTGTTATGTCCAGTAGTTCACGCAAATGAAATACAGTGTGGAATATCTCATCAAAAGATTTGAACAAGGAGTAATTTTGTGCATCCTGAAAAGTACGATCTTGGAAGCTTTGACACCAATGCGTCATTTATTAATAAGTAGTTTAACTGTATGTATAATTGATGATTTCATGATGACCGGAGTCTGTGATGAACAGAGGTACTTCATTTTGTTACCAAATCTGATACAATCTTACAATTGCCTACATTTTAACATGAGTTGAGTGAGCATCGAACGGCTAAGGAGGAAGACTCACCTTCGTTACTGATATACCAATCCCCACACTTATGTGTAGAAGTCATCATACGTACAGAGGTAGATCAGGACCCTTACAATGAACTATGGCTTGCATGCTTGTTATGCCTACGTACGTGGATACAAGAGAAACGGTTGGGTGAATGTGCTTGAAAGCAAAATATCTATTCTCAATTGTTTTGTTTACAAAAGCACTATGAATTGTACAAGACTTTTACGCTTTCCTCCGATGGTTACCCAGTTAACACGCATTAAATATACCACTCAGACAGAAGTTCAACGGAAAAAGTAAATCTTTTTAGCTGATAGTATTTCCTGCATCAATCGTGTAATAACATTTTGTTACCAGTTTCCGCAAAAACACAAAAATTACCGTGTATATTACACTGGGTTTCACAGGGAAGTTCGAAAACTAACTGTGCAAGAAACCAGCTGACGAAAACCTGTTCAACAAACGTTCAGACACATCATACCAAGCATGAAGAAGGTATATCTACATTATAATATCCAACATCAGAATCGATATGTAACAACAATTATTCATGGTGAACTTGCCGGAATTTGTGGCTTTGTCCACATCTTTAAGTTTCCGACCTCCCCCCCGATGCATTGGGTCACAAAGATGTATGTACCGATGATACTGTTCGTCAAGTACTACTTTGTCACAACACACCAAATGTGATGTCCTGGCGATTTTTGCTAACGAGCTTTGCGAAAGTGTTTACTGAAACAAACGTTTCAAGATACCTCTCACTACTTGTGCAGCGGACGTAGACTTGAGTAGTGCTTACGTCTCAGCGTGGTAGCACAAACCGAACAGTGAGATATCCTCGTATCTTAAGCCACATGCACGTATACCGCCGCATATCACTGAGGTCTGCGAATGGTAAGAGAACGGCTAGTCGGCAAATTCACCCATTGGGACTGGTGCGACAGTGGGTGAACCAGGAACGACAAGTCAAGGGCACGCCCTTGAATCACGCCTGTCAGGCCTCGTATTATAGTCAACAGCTATAGTCACAATGATTATGACATACTGTCTATCATGTACTGACGAATGAAAGACCTGTAGTTTGGATTGTACGTTTCCCAGAGGAGGCTTTTGTTCCTGGTTCAGCTAGGACAGAGATGGTGGGGTGAAATCGATATGAAGTTTGACCGACTGGAGCAAACGGCGAGACTTCAAATCCGTATTGTGATAGGCTGGTGCTTGTTTCCGCACTAAATGTGGAGAAGGTGAATGTGACTGACTGATTGCAACACGGGCTAGTTCATTGTCGCTAGTGTATGGATGATGCGCGGTAGTACATATCGAAGATAGAGTATGAGATAGAGTATGAAGATAGAGTATGGGATAGAGTATGAAGATACTGTATGGGATAGAGTATGAGTGATTCTACCACCTGATGACTTTAGTCGTAATTAGAAGGTAAGCAAACCATAAAAAGGTAAATATGACCTATAGAAAATTCTTAGAGCCACTGTAGGTTGAATTCTAATCCTGGATGATGACTACTGTTGTATCAGGTGGCAGTATTAGTATCGCCAACCATCAGATAAACTTTGAAGTGTGAAGTTTTAATTAAGACTATTACGGCTCTCCGAACTCTTATGAATATAGTATTATTGAGTTTAATCTTGTAGGGTTGACCATAAGCTGTAAATTGAGCCATTCTGTTCATCCACCTTCCAGTTCAGATCCAAGGTGATTGGGAAAACCAATATTTATCCAGTTTTGTCGACTTATTTTGTCCTGGGATAATGAAACCTCTTGAGTCGCATAAGTTCGCAAACAGTGCAGTCAACTTTGGTTCCCTTATGATACAAAACTGAAATTTCTTGATGGTATACTTTTGTTCACTCCTTGACAAAAAACGGGCTATAGTGCCGAGAAAGTTTTTTCCTAATGCATACCTACTTAAGGACACCTAATTGACAGCCTTAAACTTATCCACTCGGTGTATTATATTTTGCAAATGTAATCTTGAAGAAAGATCCGAGGTCAGTAGCGTCAGATGTTCACAGACTTGAAAATCTGCTGATAAATGGGGAGACAAAATAGCAAAATACCTTGCGCATAAAAAAGAAGCCATAGGTTTGGGACACATTGTCAGTGAGAATAGTTTCGGAAGTATTACCGATCTGAAGGGTCTGGAAATGTGTATACACAGTTACTGAATCTTACATTAATCCAACACAGAACAAGCAAGTAATGTGTTCCATTTTCAGTGATATAACGTTTGATTATGGCTCAACTGGAAAGTACGACGATGTAAACATATTTTCATACATTTTTACGCCCACATAACTGCATTTATTAGTTAGGTGTAGAGTGTAGTGAGACAAGGTAGAGCGCAGACATTTGTTACTATGACGATACGAATATTGATTTGTTCTAACACTGAGAGTCAGAGAGGCAGTATTGTTTCAAACATCTGCAAAACTATGGGAACGAGCCTTAACAAATATTATCGCGCTCAAGTGACCAGCGCTGAAGTTGAAGGATCCATTTTTAATTAACACCACATTAACTTAATAAACAAGTTGGGTAAAATGGTAATTATACTGTTATACCTAGGAACTCAAGTTTGTAACGCTGATGTGTAGGCCATTCACTTGATTTAAAATAACGGCACAGATTTTGTAAAGCGATTCCTTTGGAAATGTATGGGTTGCTAAAGTATCATGATAGTTAATTCAAAATGTTTCGTTTTCAACAGATATATGCTGATAATTGAGAAATGAAAAGAAATTCAGGTTCCGGTTAAAACTGAACATGATGTTCGTTCGGAAATAATTCTTTTGTACTAAAAACTAGGACAGGCTTCTATTTTGTGTTCATATACATCAGAACTGTTACTGTATGGAGGAACTCCTATAGAATGACCACATAACTCGAATGCCTACCTTACGGAGTCATTCAGAGAAGAACTCCTCCTATGAGAAGACCACTTTCATTCACTACCGCATAATTATAAGAAGCTAGCTAGTAGATCTGACCATCGATTACAGTAGTGATTTCAATTTGAAACAATTTCCACTTGATTAAACCATGGCCTTTGCCACTGTAAACTTATTTCTGGAGCTACGGAATCCAGTCTATTCTGCATAGCTCGTCTGCAATGGATTGCACGCTAACCAGAATCAGCAATCTATTGTGATTCCCGTATACGTTCACTGCTGTTTGAAGTATGTGTGAACACACGGAGCTCATTCATTTGATAGTGGTCTCATAAGGACTGCCTGGGCCCGTTAAGACAGCGCAAACCGGATGGTAAGACTTCCCAATTCGGAGAAAAGTTGGACACGTAAATGTGAAAAGTGGGTAGTATATCTCACATAATGTATTAAACCGTCTGGGGGTATTGTGATGGAAATCTCGATTCACCGATTATCCAAACCCCGACACAACAGAAGATCTGACAAACGGCCAATCCAAATATCGCGTTAATGATACAACATCAGGATTGGACGAACGGTCTTATTAGTGGTGTGCCTTCCGTTATTTGTCAATTCATCTGTTCCGTATTCCACCAATTAACATACAGTTTATGACGTTACATGTGCTAATAAGATCAGCCAATGACAGGCTGTGATTTCTATAATACTGCTGTACATCAATAAATTTGGTGTCTCAATCCATGAATAACAATTGCTTACTGCTGCCAGTACCAGGTCTTCGCCTTATTACTTGCGTGGGAGGTTTCAATTCAAGTACGGTTTCTAGGGCTATTCGAAGTCCATAATTCTGAGCATCAGAGGTATGTACCGCCTCTGAAGTATGCTGTGGTTTAACTTCATTTTATATACGAAAGTTGGTGTACTGTTTTTGTCTGACAATTTTTCCGGACTTTTCAAACGTCTCACACCGGTCCCAGTTTTTCACATCTCTTACTGTAACGGCTGATGAAGAATCCGAGTAAGACAAAAATCGGTTTGCAAATCCTCATTAATAGAAACACCCCAAACATCATTAAGTGCTTGTCACTTTTCAGACTAATTAGGGATTCTGCACGGTCGAAAAAATCTGCTCTCGGTACAGTCTGACGTGAGTCGACAGAAATAACGGAAAACTGTTTGACTATGTGATCACCTAGTGAGATATTATTCTACCAAACCAAATATTCTGTATCTGTAGACCACGTTGTTAAGAGTTCACCCTTTCTTCTCGTCAAAGCTGCCACGTCCTGAGTCATTATTTTTGTTGCGAATCTAAGGATGTCCAGTCCATGTGGTTTACTCGCCTTTAATTAAGTGAATGTCAGGGAGTATTCCGTCCGCACTTGTCGAGTCCTATCAGCAAATTCTTTCAGTCCTCGGACTTGTGATGAGAGCAATATTAGCTGCTCTTATACTGTTGGTCGCGTTTCTACCAAGAATAGATCGTTCAACATACGTCGTTCCGGATACTGCTACATCTTCAGCATGGCTGTTAACAGGGTTGCTGGCAATGACACGGCGTAACCGAAAATCTTGCCTTGAGGGCCAAACCAGACGCTGCTGAACGGTATCTCCAGTACATTAAGTATGCCCTATTGAAAAGGTCTGAATGACCGGTTCATTCGAATTTTGAGTCTGATAGTAAAGGTAAAGAAGTTTGCGTTTTTCCCGGTTGTTACGCCTCCATTTTTTCCAGGTGTCGGAAGCGATCAGCTGATTCGAGTCGACCAGCAAACTAGTAACTAGCCACGACCATTTGGGATGGGTTTGACACCTGTCGAAGGGATGGACAATAGCTGCAACCCAGCCACATCATATCACCTGTGCAGACGTCGAGTAATCCAACACACTGTCCGCACAGAAGAATCACAATGACACTCTGACTGATGCATGTGGTCGTTAAAACGGGTTTCACCAAGAAGTATGCGGTTGTCCATGTATGCTGTATGTTTTATGTTGTTGTCCATCGCATTAGAATAAAATAGCTGTTATTTTCTGCAACTGCTTATTGAGACCAGCAACACACAAAGCTCCTGCTACTCCTTTCAAAGTTATGGTGGGGGCACGCCAGTTTGCAGATAAATCACAAACGAGTAGTCAGCGGTTTCTGTTGGAACATTGTGAAATCACTTACATTGCGATCAATTTTGCGTAGTCACTTATCCCGAACTTGCATGCAAAATATTACTGACATAAATAACTTCACTTTTTTCGTACATCACAGTCCTTTGCAATTTAATGTGGTCGGTAAGCCGGTGAAGTCGTTTGTGTGCTAATGAGTAATGATGAGTAGGCGCGAAGTGGGACCGTAGCGATCTGAGTGCTATTCGCACTTGCTCACAAGTTCCACAATCGGACATAGCTGTCCTGTGCACTGTAGCGACGACTGTTCAAAACCAGTAGAATTCCAACCAACCGCTACAGCAGTATCAAATAGGCAGGCTCCTAAGTATTTGACTAACAAGGGTGACAGTGCAACTCATTCAATAAGGTGGAGATTTTTGTCATTTGCGAGCAGCAGGTACACATTAGCTGAACTCAGTGTGTTGCATTCAACAAAGCAGTTGTCTGTAAATCCGGGAAAATGTTCGGTACCAAAACTAGCCAAAGCAAACAACTATTCACGATTATATTTTCATCTGTGGATCGCAGTAAACAAGCCGTACGGTAAGGAAAGTACAAACGCTGATCTTGGAGAGGATCCCATATGCTAGCAATGGATAGTTGAGAAGTTTTGGGACAAAGCCCTTACTTGGGTCTGGTCAGACAGCAGAACCCTCGATGACAATAAATGCTGTTTGTTCCATCATGAGTGGAAGTTCCCTAGCTTTCTCCAATAAAATATAAATTTAATCTAGGAGATCATCACTGCGTCCGGAAACAGACGACAGGGAACCTGGTACTGCGCTGATGCCCTAGTGCATGAATGCTACTTGTTAATTCTCTCACTCGTCAGCCCCTTCTCTGTCAAATTTCTGATGTGCTGCCTGTTTTCCGTGCATGCTTATGAATATTCTTGTCTTCAATTTGCTTGTATGTGTTTAACGTACACTGGTCAACACTATTCGGTTCGCCTCATTTGGAACTCTGAAACACATTTTGGTTCCTCGGTCGCTAATCTGCTTCTTCCTCGATGTAGCCATCCGAGTATTAGTCATACGCCTAAAATCATAATTATCACATACGCCTTCAGTATCGAGTGATGTTTGTTGCTTAGATAAAGTCTGTCATTGTGCCTGCAAGTACCCAGTAGTTGCTTTTCTGGTTAATATTTTGTGGGTAACTTAAGGTACCGATTAAAATGTTGTTTGAGAGTGCACCCGGCATACAACCTTGACGTTATGAGAACCCATACGGGAACAATGCTGATGCACACTCAAACAAGTTTATTTTGCTGACCACTTGTAAAACGGAGCCTCTCAAATGCCGATCATTATTGTATCACGCCGAGAAAATCTGAAGTTCATTTTGGGAGAAGCGAGAGGTCGTTACTGTCTAACTTATCTTCCAAGAGATTGAGGTGATCTATTACGCCTAGAGTGCTAACCACTATCAAATTTAGCAATATGAATCAGTAGGTCACAAAAAGGAATTTTGTAGAGTACAGCGTCGTCGTCATAAATGCATGTACGGGATGAGAAAGTGGTTCAACATAGCGGCCATTTCGTCGTGACGAACAAATCAGGGAGTTCATTAACTACCAAACTGGCTCTTATCCTAGAACGTCGTAAAGCTTTCTCTCTTAGCCTACATTAAGACCCGTCAAAGGTTCTCATTTGATGTGGAGGTAGTAAACTCAGACCTTACAACCTTAATTCATCCAGTGTATTAGGCTTAAGAAAAAGATTTTCATTTTCAGTGTGCACACATTCGTTCGAGTAATGATATTCTTATTGTGTTCACGTGACGAGCTGCCCCAGTCAGTGCTTTGAATTTTGTTAACTTGTGGGGATACTTTTTAAGCACTTGGGCAGTTTACCTCTCCTTTGTTCAAAGTGAGTTCCTCGAAAAAAAGATTTAAAAACGAAAGTTTATTCAACAATAAAATGCTTTTTTGAGTACATTAGGTTTAAATTGCTTCAATTAGATTGGAAGTTGACGTACAACCAACTTACCATGAGCAATAAAACAGTCAGTATGATCTAGCAAATCAAGAAGTGACTGAGTAGACTGAAATATTCTGACGTCGAAGTCGGATTGTTCAATTATAAATTTAACGGGACAGCGAACGGACTTGTTACTAACCTCGATTTCTTTCTGGATTGTGATATTTTCGTTTAATTGTAGCGATACTCCCGGTTATGATCTCCGAGTTTATCGTGCTCTAGTTTTTCGAACCATGCAAATCACTTGCCCCAAAATTTTATCGGATTACCATCATCTTCCTTATTCCGAGCTTTCTAAATATACCTACATATCCTCAACCAGGCCCCGTTTCAAGTCTATATGTGAACGTGTGCGTGCATACGTTTCATCCGTTTTCCGTCGGAAAAATTTCTCATTAATTCATGCAAGTCCGTAGATGGATTCACAAGCTGATTAGATAAATGACTTTATTTACTATTCTGTCGATTAATGCTATATTTGACAGCCTGTGAAAAATTCACTTTTCTTGGTATGTGAAACAGTTCGTTGTCTCGATTTCATTCGATTTGACTACAAACCCAGGATTTCTGTGCACGAACTAATTATCATGCTGTGTCGATAAATGTTCCTCAGGGGACACTCACTGTGAGAGTTTAATGACGATTTAATGAATTTGATGTTTCTAGTTATCAGCGTATGACTTTGGTGCCGAATTAATTGACTTTTAGTTGCTGAGAAAGTGGATAAAACGCCAAAATTTCATCTCGTTCGGTATGTTTGAAGTATACTGCTGACATAACTTGGCACGACAAACTCACCGCAGTCCCTCATTTCCGGAGGAGAGTCGTTAAGCTTGAGTGTTATAAAACATGTCGGGCAAGCGAACACTTGAATATACGTTACAAAAAGTCCTTGATGTCCGTTTAACATCATGTGTGAAATTCAGCGAGTTTTGGTTATATCGTCGTTCAAAAGCAAGCCGATGGCAGGTTCAGTCAGCAGTATTGTGTACAGTCAACTACTCTACCAAGTCATGCCAAGTCGCCAGAGGCAACGTGCTTATTAATCAATAGAGTCAGGCCTATTGATGAGTTGACACCACGCTTCAACGAGAAGTGGCGCGTGGTGCCCATGGAGACGAACGTTGTTTTTCTATTTACATAAATTTAATTGCCAGATGCAATGGGGTGTAACAGTGTTTTGTATCGTTCACCGATTGTACTTTTGTGACCGGTTTGCTGGACCGAGTACCTACGCTCATCGTGTTGTCGAAAGCCTCCGTGTATAATTCGGGTCATACGTTCTATCGATTTTCATTCGTGTTGTTCACACCTGTTTCCTCTTCTGGCTGTTCACACTTTTGGCAGTGTATCTAGTTAACGAGGGTGATACGATCACAACATGTAGAGTGACTAAGCGCTGGTTATCCGGTGACTGATCTGAACAACGGTTACAACGGTTGCAGCCCTAATTAAGTTGAAATTCGACTAAGACACTCCTGAGGAGGGCCACTCGAGGTTGTTGAAACGCAGAACATCACAACCTGCTCGCAGCGTTTTGTTATTTTCAACCCATTGATCAGTAGTATGTTGAAAACGACTCCTAAACTGTTTGACTTCATCTTCACTAAATTTGGTGCGTATATATTGGACATTAGGTTGTTCGTGTTTGTTACGCCGTCAACCTGCTCCGTGTACAAGAGCGTGTCCACATAAGTTCCCTTAGTGCTAACGTCCGTTGAACCAAGGTGACTGAAAATATTGAATAGATTCGTGTAAAATTCACCGGAACTCGAAGTCCCGCACTGAGTGCCGTTGTTCAATCATTACTAGGGACGCTGTTTACTTTAAACTATGCATTCATCCATCTGCTGTGTTGCTATTCAAGCTTGTTCAAGTATAAACTTCAAGACTACGTCTAACACATGACCAGCGAGGATGCCTGGAACGCACTGCTCTCACTGGATCCTGCAAACAACCAACCAATGAGCACGTGTTCGTTAGTTTACTCAGTGGACGTAAAGAAATACGTAAGTAACGTGACATATTGCGAAACAATAAGAGTTTGACGTAAAAAATGAGATCTTTTGTGCCATTTTTGCCACAAAAGAGCTTCGGAACCATTGAAATTAGATTTCAATCATAACTTGTAACAATCCGTAATATCTGATAAAACGTTTTCAATTTGGCTTGCATGACTCATCTTTGTACCGCCTGAAACTGGGTTAGCCAGTTGAGCTAGCCTAAAGATTGACAGCCATCCACTGCGACCTCGGAAGGAGAACTTTGTATTCAGTTAGCCCAGCTGACCGTGAACGAACTGATGTCCAGCTGGTTCGATAAAGAGGTTCATTTGTTTCATTTCTTTGGTTCCGTGATGTTGGTGAGACAAATATCAGATAAAGCCGTCCACCAACTAATTTGTGATCGCTGGGTCGAGCTGAGCAGTGGTCTGTTTATATTGATACTTTCACTTAGTTGAGAAAGACACAGTAGACGTGCATAACTCATATTCTTTTAATAAGTGTAATTCCAGTTATATAATACTGTTTTATACCTGGAAATTCCACATTAAAGATCAGCTTGGTGTCCTTTACAAGACATTTCTTCACACCGTTTCCGAGTTTGGGGACAGTTGAAATGCGGATCTGTCGTGACATTTTCTGACCGAATATCGAGAGTAGAAGTTTAAAACTAATGAAAAAATATTACGCGTTATTTTACTACTGTGGTCAGACATCATACTAGTTAATTACACTGGCGCTACTGTTAACTGTTGATATGAATGTTTATTGTTATGGATCAGTTGACAAAATTACGACCTCTAATCAGCTGACGAAGTAACATCTAGAACTAACGACCGCCAATGTCATTCACAAACTGATACTTGTCAGCACAGCGGATTATGCACCTTATCTCCGGCAGTTGATGGGGTGGGGGGAAAATGATGAAAAGTTGACATTTATTTGCTCGGAGAGGATTTTGTAGAGTGCTTGCAAAGACAGCACATACCTTTTCGTTGATACTTTAAAACGCAAATTGCTGAAGTTTGCCTAAGTCAGCCACCGTTTATACCATTTATCAAATGCTTATCGATGTTAAACCTTCGAAAAATAGGGTTTTTATGATTACAGAACTTTGGGCCGAGTGATATGAAAGTTTTTCATTTGAGGTTCTATTCAGTGTTCTCTTTCTTCTCGACACGGTACGTTCCCCGTACAGTTTGGGGCTCGTCAGCGGTTGCTTCATCATCATTGGTTCTCTCCGTTTTAAAATTTGGTTACAATAACCCTACCTCAATTGGGTGATGCCTTCAATCTTCTTGCCTTGTATGGCAGACACCGGTTGAAATGGTGACGGAGGGTCTGAGATGCTAACAGAGCACACACTCAAACGTACTGCAGCTTGTGGCCCCAATTTTTAGTGTCACTAACAGTTACACTCTGACCATTAGTTTAGGATGAGTACTGTATTGAGCGAGATGATCGCTGTTCAGGGCTAGGTTGGCTGCATCTTACGCTATCTCATATATTTCCGTGAAGAACGTGTGCCACTTTATTAACAACAACCCTGGGCTGTCTGATTTGCGGCGACGTTCGTATGTTGACACGGATAACATGTACTTTGTGTGTGTGCTTATAACCATGTCAGTGTATGGACTTGGTGGAGGTTGGTAATGAAGTTGTGTAGGAGATGTTGGCGCCTACTGAACATTCGAAGTTTTGGCGCCCCAGACGTCTAAATACCTCAACAATACGCATTCTTCTCTTCGCATATGACTGCGCGTTGTTCCATGGGATAAAAGGGAACTACAGCGACTGACCACGGCCTTTGTGATCACGGCACCCAAGTTAGGATTGAATGTTAACACAGATAACATATAATCTTTCTTTCATCTTCCTCCGGGCGGAGGTGTTCTCCGTGTATTTGTGCCTGAAATTCGCATCAGTGGAAACGTTGCCGTCAGCTGCGTGGGATTCCGCTGTTCAGGTAGCAGTATATCGACAGATTTGTTCGCGGCTCGCGAGCCAGGAGCTGATGTGACGAAGGCGAACGGCGCTTTCAGACGTCTTGAAAAATCAGTTTGGAAGAACTACAGCCTGAAGATGGCCACTAAGCTCTATGTCTGTCGCTCAGTGGTGCTGTCTATTATGTTATACGGCAGTGAAGCTTGCGCACTGTGCTAGCGGAACTTGCGCCTTCTGGACGGTTTCGAATTGCGGTATCTAGGACACTTCTTGGATATTTGGTGGTCAGACATTTTTGCGAACACTAAGGCACTGTGGGTTGAGGATATAGATAGGGCTGAAACCATGCAGATGTCCAATCATCTTCGTTGGCTAGGTCATGTCCGTAGATGGGCAATGAAGTATTTCAGAGCAACTGTCTGACAGGGATGTGAAATCGGTTAAGTGAAATCTTGGTCTTCAAAAGAGAAAACATCAGGATGTCATCCAGGTAGGTATTTCGCGTTGTAACATCGATTTTAGATGTTGGGAAGATTTGGTCTTGACCCAGATGGTGTGGTTAAATAGGATCTAGATGGGCACCCGCATGCTCAATAGGCAGCTATTGTACGGCCGCGAGAGAAAGCGTGGGTTACGCAAGAGACCCTTCGGTGCCATAGGTCGTAGTGACATGACTATATGGCGTAGCGATGTGTGCAGCTGTGAATGCTCTGTCCGTTCGGGATTAGTAGGTCATCAACTTACTCGCAGTACACCGTCAACCGAGAAACCAGTACGTTAGGGTCAATTAGGTCATATGGGTTATGTCTGTTTTCTCTTGTTCACATTAACCAACGATTACCGTCGTTTGGAACTAACCCACTCCCCTTTTCAGAAACTTCGGTGTCTGTAGCCTTTTATCTTTCTTTTTCGTTTGATCGTTTTTTCCGAGTCCCACCTTGAATTTTGTTTTTCATCCTATCCTCTCTAGAGTGAACTAGCATGTACTCGTATATTGAATCACTTCCGGTAATACATTTTCAATATTTCCACTTTCAGTTTGGATCTGACCATTGGAATCTTTCTCAGTTTATTTCTCGAGTGATAGGGATTTCAGGTTTGAGCTAGTCTATCAAATTACTAGTGAGCATTGACCGGCTAGACGCTTAAGCTCCACTCACACGCCTCATGGTCTTACTTCTCCAGATTTACAGTGGATACGTGGTGTGTGAGTGGAACCACAAGTGATGAAGAACAAGCCCCTTGTAGTGAGGGTTGAGCGCAGTGGTCCTTTGGCTTCGGACACTATGACGAGCTATTCCGTACCGGATGTCATCAACCATAACCATGTCGAATTTTATCAACTGCATGAGTCATCCTGGAAACAATGCAATCAGTTGGTGTTCATTTCGTGCTTTCGTGAATGCTGTTTCAGAGACTAATGAGTTGAAGGTTGTTTCTGTTGTGAAGATAAGGTCTGTGCCAGAAAAATGGGTAAGAAAGTGAGAAAGTCAAGAGATCAGGCCAAGGTGGTCCGTGTAAACAGGTTGACTTTCATGGAAAGGCGAACAGTGTTGGGTGACATTATGGTAAGTTAATCCCGCCCACAAATGCTCATGTAACTCTTGCACGGGCAGGCCGCTTTTCCCCTCAAATGTGCTACAAGAGAAAAGATAGATCAGGCCGCTACACGAGGACACCGTCTTACATAGACTAAGTGACCTTTGCCTCAAAGCTGCGTGTCAACTTTCACTGCTATCTGTGTGCATGGACCGCCTGACATCTTGTATAACAGCTTTAATTTGGTAACTCTATAACCCATATTACTTTTATCTCCTTCAGGCAGAATAATATGGTACCTAACAGCATGCATGTTAAACCATTGCAGGTGGCATTACGATGTAGTCAGTTTCACAGGGTTGTATGTGCACAGCGAACAATCAGCGACTATCGATTGTTGCTGCAACAAACAGCGGATTTCAGAGGGAGCAAGTGCATTGCAGTCCAAGGGTAATTCGGATAGTTCAACTGAGACTACATTGAATGGGTGTTTGATTCCAATGATGTTGATCTGTAGTCGGGAGCACGTGTGTGCAGACGAACAGCGTCATATGAACATCCGATGTTTGAGAGCGTGGGCGAGAGTCATACTTCGTGCACACAGACGGCGTGAAAAATACTCAATTCATTCATAAGAAGTCCAGCGGTACGGAGCTAACACTTTTGTGTCTCTAGCCAAACGTGTAATTTCGTAGCCCACAACGGCTGCGACCCAGCAAAACATAAAACCTAATGAGAAACTACAACGAATCTGTGTACCCCACGAATTGGGACACTGTTTGCCTAATATCAAAGGTCTATATAAATTCCGTGTGGGAATGGATTTTGTTAGCTTGTACTGAAGCCTTCATATCATGGGTCCATAATTTAAAGCAGACACCGTATGCTGTCGCTAATAGTTGATCATCAGAATTCAAAACGTACAATGCTGTCACATTTTGTATACTGCTTATGTAACAGAATGTAAATTGACGATGTAAAACGATGGACCGCCATCTTCATTGATCAGTTAGCCTAGTTCTAAACGCTATTTTGCTTGGCTAGTATAAGTCACTGTTTCCTGGAACAGAATCCGGAGGACAGTAAGGCGGCATGTTACTGAATATTTATATTTGTATTGTCTATTGCCTTAGGAATAGTGATATAAAATCTCAGTGGACAAATCGTAATAAATGTCAAAAACATTAAAATGAGTGGGTGAGTGATAAAGATACGAATATCACGGCCGGAGAACCTTGTGGAATGATTGAGCGATTTCACGCATGAACCACAGGTTGTGGCTTTTGATCCACGAGCTTACAGTGCTGGGGGTCAACGGTATGCAACCAGATATTAAAGTTGGTGACTAGATCGACATTGTGCAAAAACCCATTCAATGTTTCCGCTAACAAATTCAACTTCTAGGATTGAAGCAAGTACTCTCTGACGCAGGGAAATGCCTGTCCCAGCACGTGTTCACCATATCCGACTAGACGACGCCGTAAGTGATTAGTAATGCTGTTTCTTGTCCGTAAAATTATCCGTGGAAACTCCACGAACTCGCGATCACTTGATCTTGAAGGTGTTTCTCTTTGCTTTTATTGTGTACAGTAGAAAGCCTTCTAACAACCGGTGTTCGTACTGCATTTGTAACACTGTTAGCACCAAGTTATTAGCTACGCGACAATGTAGAGTTATTCATTTATATAAAGCAGACAGTGATATAGAAGACAGTGATAATACGACAACTATAACTACTAGGAGATTTTCGAATAGTCCGAACTAACAAAACTACTGAAATGGCAAACATCTCAACTGGGAGAATGTGATTTAGCAGTGTATCACCCTACTGATATCTTATATTACATTTTGCAGTTGATCATAAATCTGGCTGGGTGTAATGTAGGAACCTAGTGAACCTGATCCACTGCCTTTCAGTCACCAAGATCCTCATGTTCAGTTCATCACCACCTCTACAGTTAAGTTGTCCTTACATATTCGCTGGTTACTGCGCTGAGTTAGCCGTGTACACATTCAGGTTAACTATCGTGCACCTACTGTCTTTTGGGAACATTTACCTCAAATTTTAAGCTATATCGTGAGACATAAAACTGCTATATTTATTTGGTTAACGTCGAACATGGTTAGCGACTTGAGCTCTGTAAGCATATGTGGCGTCGAGACTAATACACTATCAAATAAGTCGTTTGGTGTGTTTGTCCACACACACTACTACAACAAATACACAGGATTTTTTTTACCAAGCTTCCCTACCAGGCCGTTTGTCTAGTAATGGCAAAGCCACATGCTAAGTGCCAACTTTTTACACAACAGCACACCATCCTTGCACGATCTTGCAGGCGAAATGAACCTTAGTTTCACAGACTCTAAGTGCTAAGAGTTAGCGATATTCAACAAATCAAGGCAGAAGTGATCACCGCTATTTGCGCAGCTTGTGTCTCATATTTCAGTGCCAGATTTTATTTCTCCGATCTACTTTATAGACTGTACTGTTAAATTTTTATCCTAGGCACATTACTTTTTGATAGTGGATGGCACGTGGGCGTTTCATAGTTGCATACCTTTTTGTCTCATATTTTTTGCTGGTAAGCCCGTACAAACGACCCCAGTTTCGGACGATCCAGACAGCGTGGCTCCCACTGGTTATGTCCAACGGTTCACAGAGCACGCGACCAACAGCAGAGAGTGTGACTCACGAGGAAATGAAGTCATCACACTCCTTCGGACTTGTCTTGCACACACGTAGTTTCACTCAATTATGCCGTCAATCTTCTCCTCCAACAGCCACACGGTGGCCTACACCGCATCATCACTCTGAATGCTTCATAACCCAAAGGAATGGCAGAAACTACAAACAGAGACGGTGTAACATTTCACAGTTTCAAATCGGAAGCGAAGACTATTGGCTGATACACTACAACAACCAGTAGACCATGCGTCATACTCAAAGACCGCATATGCTTTCGGAACTTTTAAGTATCATTCATTGGTAAGTTTGAATAGTACATCGGTGGACAGTATCCCATCTTATTGCAAAGTGGAAGGTGGCCAGTACTGATTTTGGTCACATTTGTCCATACGGTCGGCCCTTTTGTTACCATCCGACGTCGATCTCGGCTAAACTACGTTGGTTAGAGTGCAACAGTTATGCGTAGGTTTGCACAGAAATTAACCGTGTGAGAACGTCTAATCTTCAACTACGTTTGTACATAACCGAAGAGGTAATGATCTTTCCTGAAAAAGGAAAACCACGAACTGAAATGGTGACGTTCTCCTGCTTATGATGATTCCCTATAAAAGGGACTAACAGTCGTCTGAAAAGAACTAAAATCCCATTGTGGAAATAATGTTACTTTTGGAAATCATTTCTGTAGCGTTGTGGGCGATCACATCTCACCTATAATTTTTTGGAAGGATATGTTTGTAAACACTTTCACATAATGGATTAACTTTACTGTCACTTTACTGTGGTCAACTTAGTGTTCCGTTTTGAATTTGGCCCTGCCAGTAGTGTCTTCGAGTTGACCAACGCACGTTATCTGTTCTGAATTACCCAATAAAAGCCAAATATTTCAACCTGTCCTTAACGTAACCTCAACATGCGTTATTGACTCGTTTCGTTTTCCGATTCTGTGTCCGCTTTGTGCCTAGGCTTCTCCCAACCAATGGGCATGTTTGTGTCATTATCTCATATTCTCACCTGTTCAGGTACGTGATCAAGCTACTGTATTCATACAGACCGGCACTGGCTACCTCTAGTTTGACTAATTGAAGCGTATTTTTACTGCGTCGCTCTTTTGCTGCGCGCACACCTCTACTGTGTACTGGCAGCATTCCTGGCTATGATGACAGCACGATTACCTTTAAGGTACTCGAGAATGCTTTGTGAAGACAATGATTGATCGAGAATAAGAACAGTCCGTTTTTGGCAAGGACAATAGAACGGTGAATGCACAGCCTGATTACTTCTGCTTCAAAACCAGATATTTCTGTGTCCGTCCACGGTATTTTGAATATCTGGAACCCTTGATCATTTTGCATTATCGGTGCCCAATGACTGTAGGGAGGAAATGTTAGTAATGTTGTATGAAGTCAAACATTTTATTTGTAAACATTTTATTTCAAACAGTGAGATTTCACAGCAGTGTGATAGCGATTGTTTTATGCTTAAACATCACGCTGATTAACTTGCCTGTTCAACAGATTAACGAAAATGTTGTGATCATTACACTGATTTCATGTTACGCACGATTGTATACTCCAAGGAACCGTTTGCACTGGGGACACTGATGTTCCACGTTTTTGCAACTGTCACAGCAGAACGGAATCAAGCAACAGCCCAGCACGCCTCTGAATTAACGACAGAAAGAGCAAACCGTATATAGGATTAAAGCAAAAGTACCGCAGTGATTTAAATATTATAAGTCATACTTCACTTATGTTTTGCAGTAAATTTCACACTCAGACAGCATACAGTCTGCTGTTCATTCTACTGTATCTTTCGATTGTCAAGAACCGTTTACAGACGACGTCCAAACCAAGGAGTTGTAGAATATTTAGAAGGTAACACTCTACAAAACGACTGGCGCTTCCGACAACATCCATGAGCGTGAACATTTGTTGACAGAAAACTAACCGTGTCAAAAAGAGACCTAGGTATGCTACCAATAAACACTTGAAATCTATTGACAATAGTCACAACTATGGTAAAACAACGTAAGCGACCTTCATTCTGTCAGGGAAGGTTTACATAAACCGCCGATTTCGTAGAATTCTCCGTTTTATCAGCCCTTCTCACCTCGTTCTTGCCACGTCTCTGAAACTGAAATGACAATGAGATCCAAAATTCGAATATAACTATAAACATTGCCTAGTTGTGTCAATGAATTCTGTGACTTCAGCATAACTGAGAAGTTTCTGTTCGCGCGGTTAGTGAACGGAGTTAGCAGGACAAATACTGTACTTGCAATCAACGACTGGATAATCAGGAAACTTTTCATACAAGGTTACGGCCGAGCGTTTAGACACGAATAACCGGTCAAACCTAATTTGAGTTTATTGGCGTTGTGACTAACACTCTAGTCTCGAAAACACGAGGATCAAGGCACAAATCCGGGATCGGACGAGGATATGTACTACTGGTGAGCCTTAATAAGGGTGAAACTCCGGTCTAATGCTTCTTTATAAAGTCAGCTAGCCGGAAGGTTAAACTAAATATGAATATTGTGGTCATATGTGGATGATGTTTAATTTTGAACGAAAAACTCTCCGAAATTCAACTGAGACTTTCTGAATTTGTTCAAATTTGTCACTGGAAGGGTAATAAGCTCAGAGAAATTCCACCAATCAGATAATCAGTCTACACCGATCCGACTTTTAAGATTTTACACATATATGAGGTTTAACGTCAACCTAATTAGCAAAGCCTTTTATGGATAGGAGAGAGGGATAGTACAACAGCCTGCTGAACAGGACTGAATGCATACGTTTTATTTGCTTTGTCCACATATCACCAATCGGAGAGATACTGTGTGAGTAGGTATTTTTTGTAGTTGAGATTTACTTATACCCAAGAGCACTATTTGACTTTCTAATGACAACTAAGTTAGCAGAATGTTTTAACTCCTATATAGTCGGCACTTGCTTGGTGGTATCGTCGTTTGTGGTAGCAGTGTACAAAAACGTCAAGTGTACAAATAGTCAATATTCAGCCTACGCACTACCGGCTTACTGTTCACTGAAAAGATCGCCAATTTTCCCTCCCATTCAGGATTCTGTTTCAATAATCAACGTCCTACCCCCTTTCGATTCTCCTTAAATTTTTATGTTCAACTCCATTTGACAACTTTTTTCTATTCTGCTAAACCATCAGAAAAGATTCATTCCTGGGCCGAACCAAAGAAGAGACCTATATGCAATGATTTCTTTCGATTAGTGGAAGCTCGTCAAATAAGGTATGCGTAATATTCTTACCGATGTCAATTACTGTTGCATAATCGCAGTCACTCCGGAAATCGAACATGAATGTAGTGTTCAACAGACGTTTCCAATGATACGACGTTCAAGTGAAATATTTTTAAAAACAACCCGTGAATTCGCCTTTTTGATTACGGACCAAGGTACGCAAGTAAATGTGTGCAATGATGTTTTTCTTCTTAGGAAGAGTCAGCATCATGACATCTCGTGAACGAACACACCAGCATGTTCACTCTGTATTCATGAGTTCTTTAGGTACTTCACGAGATAACCGATGAAGTATACACCGTGTCGCTTTTAAACCACGATGAATAGAATAATTAGCCAGATCCGGAGGAGGATAGTGAACGAAAATTCTATTTATTGAGATGTAACTTACAAACAACCTCAGATGATTTACCAGTGTTCGATTTGAAATATTTCCCAATCAGCCTTCAGCGTGTTACGCGTTTTCGTATAGTGGAACCGGTAGGATGTAGGATTAACCTCTTAACAGATCGATAAACGAATATAAGACAACCAGTCTTCAGGTAGACTCTCACACTTCTTGATTATTCCAGTTCACAATGTGGTATACGGTATGTGTATTACCCAGAAAAAACAAGGTGCAACTAATCCTGATTTCTTGAACAGAACTTACGAACATTTTGTTTGACGTGTTTAAATATGGACCATTCACTAATCTGTTTCAGTGACGGAATTAAGTGCCAAAGTTTTGGACTATCGTGCTAGAACAGCTGCTTTTAGTTCCCATAGCAGGCACTATCAAAAACCCTTTCCAGATAGGTGAATCTGCTATTCAATCGATCGTATTTCTTGGGAGGTGAGCATCAGCCAAGCCAGTATGCCTTAGAAGAGTGTGTGGTTTTAGCTGGGGTAAAATTGGGTGCCTACTATTCAACTCGCGTTAGGTTGCTGGCTATGCATAACCTGCCAAATTGACCAGAGACAGTGATCCTAAAAATATGATTATATTATTGTTAAAAATATATAAAGCTAAACTGTGTAGAGTAAACAGAGGTTGGAGGAGAGAATACGCATTAGATCGCTTCAATCCAAATATCTGTTATCCTTCTGATTCGTTTGTTTGAGAATTATGAAGCACATCACAAGGAGACTTTGCCATAGCTATTTTCAGACCGATGTCTAGAAGACGAATGTATATCTTACGATACCGTTTACGTTATGTCGAAGGCAGTACATGGCAGTGAGTCAAATATTTCCCCAGTGAGAGGATGTAGAATATCTGAAATTTGACAAAACAACTCTTAAGGGAATTTCAGTTTGGAGGTGTGTACTAGATGACAATCCGCAGTTAGGTGAATGAATATTGTAGCTCATCTAAAGAGGAGTAAAGACTCAGGAACAACTTCAGTACAGTTTAGTTGGTGGGTAGACTAATGTGAAGTCCAGCATGAGTGATTTCGTTTAGTGGTGAAATAAAACTTAATTGGTTAAGCGTAGTTGATACGGACGTTTTCTTGTCACGTGGACAAAACACTTTCAAAAGTGGAAGATCAATGGGTTAGTTAGGAAAGAACACGAAGTTTAGAACAGCGTCAGGTTCACCACCATTTGTTTCTTGCTACATAAAAAACAGGATTCAGTTGTTTGATAGCCACAGATTTGACAAATCACAAGAATCCTAGACTCAGATGATGTGATTAAACCCTAAAAACACAAGCTGAATGGATAAACTGACCAGTGTTCAGGACGTGTATGACAGTCACTACCTTAGTGAAAGTTGGTGCTGATTATTGTCTCCAACAGATGCCACTCCACACCAATCATACTCTGAAATACCCGCCTACAACCAATCCAGATAGCGATCAAATTTTGATGTGCATCGGTTGGTTTGATCAATCAAGAAGGAGAACACAGCATAACTGAATAACGTACAAGAAGTGATCAACAAGCCATGCGATATCATTGGATCTAAAAACAACATTACGGGCGCGAGTTAAAAGGCGCGTGATCCAATAAATCAAAAAAGTCATTGATTCATCACGACGGGTGAACCAGCCGATCAGTAGAATTGTGCAGTCATCACAAATACTCTTCTGTTTTGTCACGACAGAAAGTTTTGATCGACTCCCACTTTTCATTTTTCCATTTCACTGAAGTTTACACAACTTCGACCAACAGTCGCATTAATAATTTGAGCTTCCCAGTGATTGCCCGTTTTCCGATGACGGAGTCTGACACCTTGGCATTAAAATTAGACTTTTGTCTGAGACCACATATAATTGGGTGAATACAACACGAAATGGCACCGGGATACAGAATAAAATGCCCAAAGTTTCGAACTACTAATTAGAAGTCACATGCGCTGAATCTTCCTTTGGTCAACTTCATGGGTTTATGAGCCGGCAGACATATACTATCATGTTTACAAGGTAGCATTAATTGGACGATGTTCTTTGCTACGATGAATATTGCCTTGGATGCTGACTTAGATACACTGCCTGTAGTTATATGTGAATCTGTTTATGAGTACGATTAACAAATACTGGGACAAACCCCGTCAAGTTCACTTCTTTTACGTGAGTGTTTCCGGTACACATTCGTTTTGCCAGTGTGAGTAAGGCCTTTTTCAGGATGATCTGGGCCTTCAAGTTTTAAACCTATTAAAGTTCAGGAGATAGTCAAAATAAATAGGTGTTCTATTGGCAACTATTTCGATAGCGCCATCTTCCCAGAAGGTGAAGTCTACGTCTAGAATTGACTTTTGATTATCTCAACCTTACACGTGGTTCTCAGAATGACTATCATTCATACCTTGCACTGAGTCGTCTACTGTTTGCTTAGACTGCCGGAATATTGGTGCGTCATTCAGTAGGCGTTCGTGTTATGACAGGGTTGTGACGGCCGCAACCAACTTCCACTTTATTCTTTAGATAGAATGTCATTCAAGAGGGTCTGGTGGACTGTTTGCGACTTTGCCGTTTAGATGGTGGTAAAGAGGTTGAAAGAATAATGGCTCAAGATTAAACTGAACAAAAGTGAACCAAATAGTAGAAAGAATCAAAAACCAGAGGGCAATCAGACAAGAGTAAAAAACACTAAGTTCTTCCAAATGGTTAATGTTTTTCGTGTATTCCAGCTACAGCCTCCTAGTTACTGCTTATAACAGTTTGGGTGCGAGGGGGCGATTGTTCATTTAACCATGTTTTACCCCATAGGTCACTAAAATGCTAAAAGAAATCAAACTTGTACTCAATCACTTAAATTCAAGGATCACTCACGAGTTTGCTGAAACGGACTATGTGTGAACCCCAAGAAGACTGAGCAACTTTTGAAGAGTGGGGGTGCGGAATCATCGTAAATTCAGCTCCATAAGAATACCGCTACGATTGCGTACGCAATCAGTACCCGCATATCAAACCGAACAAATAAAATTACTCTGAAAATTGTCAGGGTGGAGGTTTGCAGTTCCACCTGGCCTTCGGCTAGCAGAAACCGGAAGAAGTAATTCGTTCCGCTGATATTGGAAATCAAATCGGCCACCTTGACTTCTGCAAGTGGCAACCAGTCATACGCCTATCAGACTGCTCCGTGGTGATGGGTGTGTAAGTCAGATAATCTGATCTCTATGTAAATTTTTCAGAGTCAGTGTTTATTTAACTTGATCGATTGCTCACACACACTCCTTCGATTGGTTGTCACGGTTTCACTTCGGGCCTTCTCTGTACGGAACAACAATATGTAAAACTAGTGGTTCAATCCTAGCCCTAATATTGTCCTTGTTTGGTCGGTGCGAATTCACATGGTTCAATGAACTATATCTGAGTGGAAAGTCTTCACATTTCTGTGCGGTTCAAATGACCTGAGGAGGATTTTCAGTAAGAAGTGAGACTTTGTTTTTGTACACAATAATCGAATATTCAGGAATTCTGTAAAATATTGCATTATCAGCGGACTCCAAACAAATCTGAATTACTGAGTAGGCGTTCATTTCTGAGCATGCTACTCTGAGTAACGCAGGTCGGTCCTCTTCCAAATGAACACTTTTCATTTGAACAATTGGCCCCTTTATCAGTTTGATTGGCATGAAGAGAACACGAATTTTGCAAATGAGTTTATTGATTACACTCTTGAATCACGATCGAGCAACACTTAAAATTAAATGAATCCACGGCCAACCTGAAACAACTGAATTTTCGCCCGTTTTCCTGGTTAGGAGAACGAAGGCAAGCGCACTATAACTGGTGTGTAAGTTTTGGGCACACAGCAAAAGCTTGTAGATAATGATTTGCATGGCCTCAGTAAATCCGAGCAGTTTCGTTCTGTTGTACGCTGCGCTCTCACGGACCGATAGAATTACTCCGTCTTTGACTGGCCTGAGCGGAATGCCTAGCGATCGTTGAGGCCGGGCTTCGGTTGGTTAGAACATGGCTGTTTTCTGGTTGGCTCAGTAATTGGCACAGCCAATTTGGTGGATGCAATCCGTCTGTCCTGTCAGTGTACGTGCCACCCCAGCTGCAGGTGAACAAATAAACTTGATGACTGGTCGAGAGAACAGGCAGGGGCTTTTAAACTGGTAGCAATGGTAGGCCTCCTGCGCACACAGTGAAAAGCAACCGATGGCGATATAGGTCCAGTGTAAACCCATTTCGAGACTACGTTTCAACCTTATCAGTAAGTTTGCACTTTTCTGGGGGTGATCCAGTGTGAACTGCCTTTTTCTACACTGTGGGCTGTGCCTGTTTTTGATTGCGCGATTGGCTGCGATGCTGGATGAATGTGTTTGGGTCGTTATTAGAACCCAGCACATACCTCAGCATTCGTAATGCGTCTTCTGTTGGTCCAGCCGTTTATATTTTCCTAACTCTTTAGAACAGTGTTCTAACTAGAGAAGTTATGGCATTATTGGCGAAATAATGAGAAAGTAAGTTAGTGCCTGGTCCACACGAGTTTTCGGCATGCCACATTGTCTCATCAGATTTTCCAAGAAACAACATCGAGGAAGGCGGGAGAATTACTGTTCTCCTATTCACAAGTGTACTGGATGTTGGTATAGGGTGAGTCAAACCCGATCAGGAGGATGTCAATTTGATTCTGGTCTTTCGCGGTTATCAGTGCAACTTCCAGGTATCTCTTGCAAAGAACAGCATGACTGACTGCATTTGACGCTTCGCGTTCCAGTTTCGCCTTGAAAATTCAAGGTAATTCAAGGTTTTAATGGTATAACAAGCAATCAGCTTTACAATTACCACAGGATGGAAGTATGTAATGTGCGTACAATGAAAAACAAAAATGCGTCTGTGAGTTTTTTTTTACAGAATTTAAGCACTGTGTGGGGGTTCGATTTTTGGTTGTGTAGATAAAAATGAGTCTAGATTAGTCTTGAAAATATTTACGTTGGGTGAGTGAGCGACATTTTGGGTTAGAGAATTCCAGGTGAAACACACGCGGACTGCAAAGAAATACCTCCGGCTGTTCCCTCGCGAGTGCGGTACTGCTAGCAAATAATCGTGAGTCCTGCTAATTCGCGGTTCTTGCCGGACAAACAGTTTTTGGAGCGGGTGGTTCGGTGTGTGTAATATGTTGTATGTAAGGATCAAATCGCCTCTGATGCGGCGATAGCAGAAGTCAAACAACTTAAGACTTTCAATCCTCTCCTCATATGGTTTGCTCTGGAGTCCAGTCACCAACTTGGTAGCTCGGTGGTATATTCGCTGTAGCAGAACTATATCCTTTTGAAGCCATGGTGACCAGACTTGGACAGCATATTCCATCGTTGGTCTGATATACGTGTTGAGTATACTGGGCAGCGTCTGTCTTGTGAATCTACCGAAGATCCGTTTCAACAGTGCCAGGATTTTTGAAGTCCGCTTGTAGACAGCAGTACACTGTAATGAGGTCTTCAAGCTGCTACTAATCCAAACACCCAAGTCCTTTTCGTCAGTAGTCCATGCAAGACGATGCGGACCCAGTGTGTAGGTGAATTCAACACATTTTCCTATGTTGAGCATTTTGCATTTTTGAAAATTGAAGGGTTATTTGTTTATCAATGACCAATGACCAAATGCCAACGAGGAATGGACAACAGCTGGCTTCTGGTCGCTATACAATTGACTTACGTAAAGCAACCGCTGTTGGAGTAAAACCTCAAACTTATCGTGCACAAGAATATCAGATATGTGAGGATCGGGGTTAATTTGATGACAGATGGTTGTATTTCAAGGGAACACTTTCGTGTTGGGGTGTGTCGACCGCTTCAAGAGCTGGTATGAGTTAATAAGTATCTAAAAGACTGTTTTGAAAATCAATTTCTTGAAGATTTAAGAATATCTGTCAACCATCTTGCAACCTGCTGATGTGGAGAGTTATTCGTAGCAATAATGGGTTTACTAAGCACCTCAGGCTAACTAGTTTTTGAAACGCCATATATTCGCAGAGTTTTCGAGCCAACTGACACAAAATTGTGGTATTTTGCTGGTCGAACAATATCAAGTAACAGTTACATCCGCAACTTAACTACTATCAGCTTTTTGACGAGCAAAACATTATCAGGTTGGGCATCGACTGCGAATTTTGTAGCCTCTGAGTGCACCGTATTTATTTTAGCCATGTTGTCGAAGCTGTTGGAAACTACTACGCCTGATCCCTTGTCAATTTTCCCTACGATGATATTTTCACCTGCTTTTAAATTCTCGAGATAAAGTGACAGAACATCTTTGGCTGATAAGGAAAACTGAATTCTTATCCCAAATCAGCTGGTTGGACTTCCAACAAACTGTTTTAATTACTACGTTACCGCTAGGCTCCCTGGTAAAATTAGCAAAGTATTAAATGGGAATATGAAGGGGACATTTTTAGTCCTTTTTTCCGGTTATATATTAATTTTGTGAATAGAAGGGTTTGCTAGTTGGCAGACAGAACTCAACGAATATCACTTAAAGGACATTTAGTTGTGAAAATTGTGGGCCGCCGGCTTGTTAGTAATGTTTCACTGATCGACCACGACATCGATAAATCCCAGCTGAAACTGGTTACGAAATTCTGTCATGGCGGCTGATAGTATTATCAAGCTCGCCAAACTACATATTAGAAATGTCATTTAACCACAAAATTCAATCACCCAGTTTACTCAAACAATTTGCTAGCTGTTCACAACTCACAGCAGAACGTCATTGTAGGCATTTATAAAAGTTGTGATTCATAAAACAGTTTGAATTGTTCCATCAATAGTTTCAACGAGAAGCATTTAACCGTGTTCGCTAAAGCCAAAAAAAGAGGACAAATTGTGCAGAATTCCAGCCTTTTTCAATGAACTTTGGATGTAATTGTGGTTTGTTGATGTGGCTTTTGGCCAGGTCAACTGCTACTCCTGTGCAGACTTTTCTGTGAACAACTAGTGTGATGGCGTAATCGAATGGCGATTGATTTTCTTGTAGTTGACATCCGTTATATGACCAGCTAGTGTGGCTGACCGTAGCTTTCAAATATAAGCGTTGGCCCTTGAATGCATGAAGGGCAATCGGTGTGCGATTAGAAAGCATGGTCGGATTGGTCCAGAAATATGTAGGATGGTGTACTTCGTTTCGTTTTAGAGAACGTTCAAACGACCGACCTAAATATTCTAATGCACGGTATAGGCAAACAATGAAGGTCATATAATTCTATAAGGTATCGTTAAAGTACGACAATAATACTCTTAGCGTTAGCATTACTGAAGCGCCGTTTAATTCACCTAACCAGCTTTCTGTGAATTTTTGACGTTTGACTTGAACATGTCACTCTGACTAGTCTACAGATTGGGTATCGATTAAAATTGATTGAACATTTAGGGTGTTCCCTTGAGGAAAGATTTTCTTATTGAAGCATCCCCACCAAAAAAACGTTTTAGAAAGGGTCATACCAAGGTCTCATAGTTATTGGGGTATACTCATGACAACAACAAAGAGCAGATATTACTGTACTACACGATGAATTCCCCTCAGCATGCAGCACGTTAGGTCAAGTTATGGCATCATCCAATCTAACCATTTTGTACGGTGTGACTGTGTTTACTGGCTGTAAAGGAGAGGGTACAGACGAACACAGGACTGTGGCGCAAATTAGAATAGGCACAGAACAATGAAAAAATGACGGGGAAATAACGATTACCAATGTAGCAGTAAAGTTGGATCGGTCGGTAGACCTAATTTCAATACTGTTTCTGCACACGAAGAACGCAGTTTTCTAATTGAATGCATGTGCGGATTGGTTTAGTAGTCAACACTGTTCGCGTACGGGATTGGTGACGGAATTGAAACCCCAAAAATAGGTAATGAATGTGGCGTACAAATCAAGTCTATGAATACACCAACCGGTAAGTTGTCGAAACCAGAGCAAACGAACAGTCAAGATCGAAGACCCTTACACACGGAGAACTGGCTTGTATCATTTGAAAAGCATCGCCACGAGTGACCCAACGATGCAGGGATTTGCGATGAGATATCAACACACAGGCAATATTAGTCGAATCGACCACATTTCTGACTTAGTTACTCAGATTCGTAACTGATGGAGAATTTTTTATGCGTTTGAAACGAATACTCCCATCCAACATTACTCAAGGTCTTGGCAGGCATATTGGCCTTCGTTGAAAGACTGCCGTCGTAAAAGCTAGGATGAATTTCTTACGTGGCTTTGATCAAACTGGTTTATGTTCAACTTTTTAATCTGTGTTTCAGAAACTGAGTATTACGGTGACCTCGTTCAATCTCAGATACCTGCCTGGATCTTGTACACAGCCCTATCATGATAAACCGGCAAAACTCTTCGAAACCCAAGGGAAGTAGTTGCGATTGTTGAGCACTGCTTCGCATATTAGATTCACGGATTTTGGTAGTGAGCCTGTTAGACGTACTCAGGACTCTGGTAGTTAGCACAAGCAAAGACCTTTGTTCTCTACCACATCTAAAGAAGCAGGTTCCGCTAATCCTCATGAATTAGCTATGAATTTCTCATACAGGACAATTTATCTCTCTCAGTTGAAAGCACTTTTCATAAGCTTCTAACCGTACTTGTACGAATAATGATGCATCAGAAGTGCAGTTGCAATGTGAAGCCTAGTTTACCAACTGGAAAGGCTACCGTCTGCATCTGAGGACACCCACAGTTGGTGTAAAGTTAAAACGGTGGATTTATCACGCTATTTTCTGATTACGCCGATCAACAAAGATAATTGCTGTACAATTTGTACTGCCAAGCCCTCAAGCAGCTTGTACACTGGAGGCAGGTAATTTTGCAGAAACTTGATCAAGAATCCGTGGTGGCCGTATTGAAAAAAAGCGTGTGGGGAAAACAAATTTCATCCTTTCAGATAACAGAAAGTTTCTGTTGGACGGTCAACGCGAAAACAGGGCGCTGGTGGAAAACACATTTGCATGGGGTGCAGAACTTCCTTTCATGAGGGTGGGTAGCCGAAAAACAGTAGGTGTAAGAATTTTCGTGATAGCATGACCTTACATTTACGCGGGTTGCGAATAACGTTATGAAGAATCGTTTCTACGGTGGGTTTGCTCCCACAAACTGGTCAAGCGGTTATTGGATGTTCTGCAACTACTACGTGCACTCACTTCAGAATGGTATGCTAGGTAGTTCTGATCTGAAGGGCAAATTTATGTACCATTAAGGGGACGATCAGTTTGGTATGTGCCATAGTGCTAGCCTACAGCAAAATCCTAGTTAATATCACGGGACCAACTGTAGCACTGTGCACCGAAACTATCCGATTTTTTTCCTAGGATAGGGGATGTAAAAAGTAGACGGTATCACGATTGGTATCACTCTGGGACCGATTATGGTTGAGTTGGTCATGTCTCCAGTTGGGTTTTACTTTGTCAATTCACTAAAACATGTCCCGGTTTGTCAGCGATATGCTGATAACATAGAAGTATTCGTTCAAAATAAAAGAAGACAGAAAATCTATTAAGTTGGTTGGACACTTCGCGCTCAAATCCATCGCTGTCGGCTGAGTTTGCAGAGCTAGATTTATTCAACTTTCTGGGAATCAGCATTAGGTGAGAGGAGGGTCGTATACTGTGTCAAACATTACAATGTACGCCTACTTAGAATGAAGGCTATCTCAATATGATAGGTTTCCACCTATTCAACACTAACGTTCCTTATCCTGATGTCTCTCACAGACTGTAAACTACGCACACGTATGACCCAGCTGATATAGAATTGAAATTTGTTCGTGATACTATGATTTCTTTTGATTACCCGCTAAGTTTTGTTGATTTTCCTGGCATATCATAAGTAGCAAACCAGTAAACAATATCCGTTCCGAGGAAACCTATGTACACAAAACTGTCGTGTAAAGGACAGAGCAATATGTTTCTTCCAGCTCGGTGTCCGACGCTGGTCATCAAACTGAACGACATGACATCTATTAGGCGTTAACTCAGTCACACCGTTTCATTCATAATTCACGAGATTGCTGCGTGGATATAGGAACTCTACCTCACAATGTATTTAAATTGACAAAATTGATTCGATCCTCAGGCTGAAACCATCAGGACGCGCTCTCAGATATACCGAGGAGCTGATGCGTGGCATGACCAGATGTGATCCCGCTAGAAAGCGCAAGCCAGTTTCGTTGATCTTCAGATGTCTATCAGAGGCCGGGCATTCGGTTGATTCGACAGACGTCTTCCGTGTGCTAAATGGTCATCTCAAGCTCGTCATCTTCACATCATTTCTGTGGCAACGCTAGTCACGCGCCACAAACCAGTCAACCGGGTGTAACAGTCGCTTATTTTGAACTTTCATCTATCCTGGTCTCACTCAGCTACAGATTTGGGTGCGTATGGGCTACGTTGTGCGTCACATCTGTTCGATTATTTCGAGTTTCACTGCTGTTATAAGTAGCAGCTGGTGAGGTCGTACGAAATGGTAATACCGCTTTGCAAAACCGGTCTCCTAAATTCGTTATATGAATTATTAACTGAAGATTCACGTCACATATTTTGCTCAGACGAATTTAGGGATGAGGAGGAATTCAAAGTAGACAACTGTCCAAATACCGCAGGAGCATCAATGCTTCTGGGTCGTTGAAGAAAGCGAGACAAATATGCGGTAAATACCTGGCTCGGATATAAGTAACTAATGAATTGTAATGCTTAGTATGAGAGAAACAGGTGACGTTGAAATCGTTCCACGCTATTAGCGTAAGAAAATTTTAAATGTTAACTGGTTTGAAGACCGATGCATTAAGAGTGCACAGGGGTGCAGTCGACGTCTAGTTTCTTCTTCTGTACAAACACTTCGATTGTTTTATATCTTTTGTCATTTCTAATTCGAAGGGTGTTATGGCACAATCTACGTTATTTCGACAAAGGTGACAAAACTACATACTCACTTACCTAGATTCACTGTGACTGTGGACTTATCTCCCTACCCGTAACGTACAGTCTGCAAAGGGAGCGGTTTCAGAATTTTTGTAAAAACAATGTGGAATGCTAACCAAGACCACTTGACTGGCACTAGTCATCCTATGATACAGTCGTAACTTTGCAGGAAACTGTTTGATAATTCCAGAGTTTCTCTGAGACGTTTGTCACTAACGGTTGTCAATCCACCAAAGCCCTTATGCTGGCATCCATGATCGCGGTCGATCGAAATAGTGGTTATCCTACTTTGATCGATGAACGACATACACGTACCGGGTGCAAAAACTTCACATTCCTGGCTCAAAGAATAAATCCTGATGGAAACCAGAACCATCAGTACAAAAGTGGAACCGCATTAGTAGAAATTAATTTCTGGCCACCTGTTCGGAAGTAAATATGCCGATGGTGAGAACCGTGAACCAACAACCTTAACTTTCAAGTTGACCATCACTCACATTGGATCGCAGTGTTCGCATTTAGACAAACTTTCCAGTCAGCCTCTTTCGAAAAGAAGCACTAGACTCGAGTTTCGNCGAAAAGAAGCATTAGACTCGAGTTTCGCTCTTATTAGAGCTGGTCAGTATTGCGTATCCTTAACTTTGTTAACTTCATCAGTATGCTTTTTCTGCTTCCAAAAAATCACCTTAGTACTATAGATCATGACGCACCTCATTCTTACATATCAATGGAAAATGACCACCAGTCAGTCTGACTTACCTACAACAGTGAAACACACCGTATACACATTTAAGCATGTCAGTAGATTTGTTTTGTGCGGTGTGACCACAACAAGAGAGCTCTGTGCTAGTTAATTTGGCCTTCAAGTTGGAATCAGTGCATCATGCCGCGACCATTTGTTATTGAGCTACATACTTTAAGGTGACACTTGTTTAACGCACTTTACGCTTGGTAGTAGGCTGACCGACGAAGAATAATGATGATCGATGTGTTTTCAGTATTTGGAAAGTTGTAGTAAAACTTTTCACATGTCAGTTACATAATCATTATGTCGGTCAAGCCAAAAGCATTGATATAAGTGATGTGTTGCCTTATGGAAGAAATTTGCGTAAGAAATGCAACTGTTTGTTGTATGGGATGACGAAACAGATGGTTAATCCTTGCATTAGAACAACATGGTTAGACAAGAGTTTTCTCACACGTTGTCTGATAATCAGCAAAAACAATATTTTTCGCAACTCATTTGCTAAGGCAAGTTGGCGAAGAAACCTAGTAGCTCAGACAAGTAAGACTTGGATATTTTGTCACCGGCGGCCACTTTTTCTCACACCTGTGATCCACTGGCTCACTCGTAGGTGACTGTCCTTCAACCGACATCTTATCCTTGAGTTTTGCTCTAAAAAGAGCTATTTTTAGTGTACTATCTATAATTATAAAGACGCAGGAGAGGTTTGAAAAATTCGACCAGTTTTCGGCGCAGCAGTGAACAATATAACTCCCATGGAGTGTTTAAAAAATTAAGACATTTTTCATTGCAGCACACGACAGTAATCCGAATAAATGACTCTGCTACAACAAAGAATCAATCACTTCTTAGTGAACAGATCACTGAGAAATCTGTCATGGTGTTATTTTTTCTGGTTTGTGCGACATTAATAACTAAGCTTGTGAGTACGCTTACGATGTATAGTTACACATGGGGAACCTGTATCACCATGTATAAAGAAACAAGTTGACAGAATAATAATAACCTAGGAAGCATGAAAAAATTGCTAGCCGAGAAGGGTAGAAAATGAGTCAAGAGATAGTACAACGTATGATCACGTGAAGCCATTAAACCTGACAGATTAACACGTTCCAGAACAACGGTTAAAGAAAGACATGCACAACAGTATTTACATGCGTTCTTCGCTCTTTACAATCATTGCATGCAGTAGTTAGGGATCTACAGCAGTAGAAACCATCACGATTGGGATTGACACTACTGAGAACGCAAATTCATTGTCCTTGCGATCGTCTCTTTATTGTCTGCAGTTTAGTCAACGTAGGTTGCTTCTTGAGCGCTGTAGGGTTCAATACCTGACCTCTACCATTGCCGGTAGTTTAGGTGAACACGGCGATTTTTGACACACAAGCAATGGAACGGTCATTAAGAAGTAGCTAGTAATCAGGTTAGCTTCAACTCACTTCGTCAACGGATTTTCTAAATTACCTCTGCAACCATTTTCCGTGAAGGTGTGCTAATGGTAACCTGATGTTGAAGTAATTTAAGCAAGCCATGTTTGCTAAGTTTATTGTTCTTATAAATTTACTGTGAATTTTCAGAACATCTTGAGCCCAGATGAATATGTCACCTACCGGCTAGCTACGTATATATGCTGCTTGGTATACGAGAAGCAGCTGCTGATTACCACACAAAATACCGACTTATAAACAGATATATATATATCTATATGACCATAACAAAGATGAATTTTGAAAACTCATAATACTATTGAAGTGGACGAGAAGAAATGATACGTAAACTATCTCTCAGGAAAGTCCACTCGTCTACTGCGCTGTATAATTGGATTCAGTTAGCTACGAAACCCATGCAACTAACAGCTGAAATTTACCCCGTAATGAGTGATTTAGGAAGATTTTTATACAAATTCTAGATATATCTCCGTCCCCTTTGCCTCAAAATTCGTTTGTCAGTCCACTTGCAACAATATTGGCAAATACTTCAGTGAAGTGTTTAGCAGGTTGCCTCACCGAATATTTAAGTGCCTCATCAATATGAGGATTCTCACTGTTGCATAAACTGAAAAAAAACGAGCAATTACAACAGAAACCCGAGATCATCAACTACAGGGCACATACTAACTGAACGTCACACAAGGGCCCGGTCATTTCTCTCGCTGTTTCGTTGCGTAACACATATCCGAAAGTGTCAGACTCTAGTAAAGGGGTGTTGCTCGATTGAGGACATCTATCGCTAACTGTGCAAACGTTAATGATTCCAGTACTCCACGTACAGAAGTACTCGCGCTTTAGAGTATTCAGTCAAAATGACCGCGATGTTTAAATTGCTGTAGTGGTGTGTATCAGGCTGATGATGTGATAAACCGAAAGTTTGGCATCCTACAGTTTTGCTTTTTTGCAATTGTAGTGAGTCACGTGACATATGAGAGATGACTGTGTGCAAACTTTCTCAAGAATTCAAAATTAACTCCATAAGTTTGCAGTTTATCTGACTTGCTTCTGTAATTTACACTGACCATCAGCATCAAAACTAGCAATTTTTAATTGCCCGAAGTCCTGTTTTTAAGGCTGTGCTGATCAGCTAACAGTAACTAATGAGATAGGCAGAAGAATTGTTTATGCGAGATCAAAGTTGTGACCTCTGTAACCGATGCAGTCATCCAAAGACTAGGCCGGGTGTTCAGTTGCCATCGCGAGCACTTGCCGTAGAATACTGTACGATGCTTGCAATGTCAGCGTACAGGAAGGAGCTCGACTAATAGAAAGTTCCAGGCAAAGCATTTCTTCCAAACATTTAGGTCGTTACATTAGCATCCTTTTCATAAGGTATCGACCTGAATTTATTGGTCATCTTGAGTGACACACGACTTCCGTGCAAAGATTTAGTAATATATATGTTTAATGCATGAGAAAACAACCAATACGAATCCGTAGTCAGATAAAAAGAAGGAAGACGGATTTAATTGTGCTAATTGAGAATCTACGTCGAAACAGTAATCGCTTGGGATGACCTGTTACAAACGTACATGTGCAGTGTGGTATTTTGGCCGCATATATGATGGACCGTTCACTGTTGCGTTTAAATAATATTCCCTGACTCACACATACCGCAACAAGGAAAGGACATCCTTCACCTCAATCAGTGTAATTAATGGCACCGTTCTGATCTACAGGCAAGGTGAACCGAGTGTGCACCATACTCAGAGACGAATACAACCAACGGTAGCCGAACTTCTTCCCTAATGTAGTTTAATCCAATGAACCAACTGGTTTCAATTCAGTGACCCTAAGAGTTCACAAACAGTCCACTGGCTGAAGTTGATTACACATCGGAAACCATCCAGATCTGTTTATTTTTGTTATCTAATGTGTTTCCTAATTACGTTCAGAGAGGACCTTGAAACACACAAGCAATTTACTCAGTGACAACAAACAGGGATGTAGCAGACGGCATATTTTTAATGGTAAGGAATACTTCTGTTATTTTCCACCCAGAACGGCCACATTTTATTAACTCGAGTAAGTTTGTTCCCGCTATGTTTAATCGTCAGGTTTAAGCAGGTAACAGTTTTTGACATCAAAGTTGATCTAACCTACAGCACAGCGCCAACTGGGTGACTGGATTGTGATCAACGAATACTGATCGTGATACTGTCTACTACCAAGTATACTGTATCATTTTTGCCCACAATCCCGTTCAAACAAAAACATCGGCTTAGGTGAACGGAGCGCACTGAACTTTTGTGTACGTGGTAGCCACGTGTTAATTCACTGTAAAATGCACCCCAACGAACTATAAAAGTCCCGTTAATTGAAGGATGTATACAGAGCAACTTTGCTATCACGCCCTTAACTGGTACACATCATCCATTTACATTTCTGTGCTGTCTTGACTGTTTGAACCAAACGGTTCTCACGTGAGTAGTGATGGATGCATACATTTCGTATTTAATTAGCCTTATCAAATTCACCATAGTGAGACTAATGCGTCAAAACCACATCCACCTACCGCCCTCTATGTCCTGATAATTTTGTACAAATTTTTGAATGGCATTCACTGTTGAATACGTCATCAAGGCGGCGGAGTTTTCCTCAGCTGTTGAGTAGGACACAGCAACGCATACGTTTTGATGCGTCCATCTGGTTGAAGTACTTGTTTGTAAAAAACTACTCACCGAAATCGAGGAGCTCAGAAATTTGTAGTAAATAATACTATTGATATAGTGTATCAAATTCCATCAAATTAACCACAAAACTATCTATACTGCATAAGTGCTGAGCACAAAATTAGTGAGCTGTATCTGACGATTGTTAACGTAACCCACTGTGGAGGAGTTTGTGCTGGTAGAAGGGCATAATTTGCTGACATTCTTAGAACTCTCGAGCGTATCACACCCTTACTCTCGAACGAGCGGAAATAACGTCCTAGTGGGTAATGATAGCAAATGATTCTCTTATAGACGAACAATTAATCAAGGTTTTGCAGTGGTACACCCCATACACATCCACTCAACAGTTTTAATGGCTTTGACACTACAGACGCTAATACGTGGAAACTTGCTATGATAGGGCATTCTTTTGGAAGCAACATGTGGTGCGGCCATTAAGACTGTCTCATTCTAATGACAGAATCAACCATGCGCATAAATGTTGTGTTAGCTGTGACCAGAGATAGGCTGTGAACCACCAATCAGTCAACTTCAGACGAATGCCGCTCATGTCCACAGATGCAGGTTTATTCCCAATTTTAAATCTTTGAACGTTACTAGGCATATTGTGTAGAGGCCACCGACCAAGGATACTTGCACGAAATGAGCTACGTATTTGAAGCCGAATTCCTGGGAGAGTAGAATGTAAAACTGAGCATGTGATCCATATTTTAATTATAAGTATACTGTCCGCTTTACTTAGTTAATCCGATTTCGTCGGATATATACAGGCATTTCGCGCAAATCACTCAGTTTAACTGAATTAAGTGAGTTGAGGGTGATGCTAAATGAGATCAGTGTTCAGAACAACCCTCAACGAACAAGGTTTAATCACTTGTGGTTTGTTGAACATTGTGGCGATCACTTCACTACTACTGGTCAGGTGTTTACCGTAAAGTCCAGAGGTCGTTGTGACAAACCAATGTTTTACTATGACTTCACAGCAAATGAAAAACAGTTGGCCAATTCACCTGTGTTATTCATTTGTGTTTGACTTTACACCATATAATGGCACCGGGTTCACTCAATCAACNTCAGATAGAAATGTACATTTGGTGAACAGTGCAAAATACTGTTACATTTTACTTTATTCCACAATTAGGAAAGCAACAGCTTGTTTGCCGGACTGTATGATAGCCACGTACAAACTCTAATTGAGGCGTGATGTTCACTCATTATTGAGCCCGAAGCTAACAAGTCAATTGAATACAAAATAGCTTGCCGGGCTGCATGGCAATTGTGAGATGCTTCTGTTTGCATCACTTCTTCAACTTCCTATAAAATTGTAAGATGTGTTACAAGCTAGACGAACATTCCAAACTTGTTGTTTGCTTAAGTGGTTGAGTGCCAAATTTGGTTTCGTAAATTAAATTTCTAATGGCTCTTCTTCTTCTGTGAACCCCACGTAACAGGATTTAACGATATTCACTGCAGGTCATCGTGATAAGAAGTGACATATACTGTGACCTAACCAGGATATTTACTGAGATTCTTATAACACTCACGTCAGAATGACGAAATAATTTCGAATATCGATGAACTGTTTACGATTCCTTGTGTAAAACCTACACAATTATGTCAGTTACATTAGTTAAGATTGAAATATAAAGGTGTTGGGCCTTTCAAACTCGTTGTATGATTGGTTGAATAATAATGACTAAAGCCTTATCCAAAGGACCTGAGATTCAGACAATTATTTCTGATAAACCGAAGGTATGCCTTGTTAAAAAGGTCTGATTACTCCCTTTTCAGGGGCTTCAACGTGATGGCTTGTGCTTGATGTGTAAGAACTGCAGGACAGTGTAGACGGTATTCAGCTTAAGCTAGTTAGTATCTATAACAAACCATTTGTATCCACTAGTAATCAGGGGATTTTCGCGAAATCCTTCAAACACGAATATTGCGTAACTTGCGGAGGGTGAGCCAGAGGAAATAAGTGAGGTCGGTTATAATACTCATGTTGTAATAATTATTTTAAACATATCACCGATCTGGTTTGATAAACATTTTTGATAATTTTTATTGATTTGCTGTCAAGCGTTTAGTTCCCGTAAACGATGCATAGGCTGAGTTGAAAAAAGTCGTTGTAAGTGGTCTACAAACTAACATTTAACAAACACGGTTTAAAACGAGGATTTCCAAAGCAGTTCCCCTCGATGGTGATGAGCAATGTGGTAGACTGTTGTTTTGTTGCGGAACCATCACCACAAACAGTGACTTACGTACCCTTCTGAGACTGTTGCAATTGTGACCCCGTGGTCTAATGGCTATTTCCGGGCCACAAATCTGGTGTTATCTCACTCTTTCAGGGTATAGCGTGCTGATACGACTCAGCCAGGTAGAACAAACTGTCCACCAGCACGATGTTGATCATAGGAACCAGTGTTATCTGACCAAAGGTTTTGATTATAACATTTCAATCGGAGATTAAAAGTGGGATATATAAATTTCATATCGAGCTGTTACACTTCACGGCGAAAGATCTACTCAGAAAGCGATACGTTCCACTGGTTTACTAAAAACTTACCCAAAGAAGAAGATAAGGAGACATAGGATCCACGTCAAACACCCGTTCGTGTGGTGAGTTTTGGTAACAATTTGTTGCTTACAGAATGCACAATAAAAATTCGTTGGTTGTGAACCAAGCGGGGCGACTTGTACCACGGCAGGGCTCGGTTGTTGGATCACAACTATCAACACGAAAATGACATTAGAAAATGATTAGACTGTTGTGCAAACAAGTTGGATAGTATTTATTATTTATTAAGTTTCCCAATTGGCTTAGTGTCCTAAAGGTTAGACATATCGGCAACAAGCATTTCTCTTATAGTCATGCGGAATTTCCCTACGTTCTAATTGTCAGGGTTGCATTCAAGAATCATGAATCACGTGTTGCGTAGAAATCGAGTTGTTAGGGGGTAACAATGTAAAACATTGCCAAACCTGTACTTTTAAATTATCTGGCGATAATTATAAACAATACCTTCTGAAGATATGTGTTCTGAAAACACTTTTGGCTTCTGTTAAGCTTTCTTTAGGCAATTCTGAATGTAGTTGAACACAAAAGATAACTGGTGATACTGGGGTAATATAGATGATTATATGTCCTACAGTCTATCTTATTGTCCTGGCTTTTGTTCATCTAAATGTGATGAACATTTATATGGTGCAGCCTTCCGGATACCCACGTCCAAACCGGGTGATATATTCAGGTGATGTGCAGGACAAACGTTTTCACCCAGGCTAAAAGGCACCAGTTGGGGTGCGTAGAAATTCCAAATCTCAATGTCAAAGAGAAAACACGGAAAAGTTAGTAAGGTGTTTGTTCCGATGTTTCCCTGGATGTTCAATCCACCGGAAGTGATCGGCCTATCATCATCACGCAAATTGACTCATCCCATAAGCGGTCGCACTGTGCTACGTCCACGCAGTCGTTGTTCAACGGGGTGAGATTATGGTTGACTTGGTGTACTTTTGACACTTTTGTGTTGACACGGATGGAGAAGTTTGTAGGTTGCCGAAATGTTCATTGTGACGAAGAATCGAGGTTGTGTAAAAACTGTATGTTGACAAGTGATTACAAATATGTTAAAACACGGTGGTTACACACGATCTTGAGGTAATCCTTAGCAGAAAAGACCACCGATTGCTGCGAATACCGAAAACAAATCACCATGCTTCTGATTATTTCTGAATGAATTTAGCGCTCCATTGATTTCAACCAATGAGGCATATTATTTCAAAACAACATTAACCTGAATTTGCACTATGAACACAAATTTCTGATTTTGTCAGTAATCTGTACGAACCGTGCATACTCGTTTCGTGTCACCCGATTCTGTTGAAAAAGGTGGATAATGTGTAATTTGTCGGACAGACAGAATGTGACACTTTTCAGATAATTCTTTCACAGACGATTTTTAACAGAATATTCTTTTAATTGCAGCAGATGTATAGAAATAACAATTGTTGGATTTCAAAGGAATTTTGGATGATGCACAAAAGCCGCCATTTCACGTAATATTGATCCTACTATCTCGGTCGATCAAATGAATCTTATGCTATTGAGTTATAAGTTGGAGTTCACACTTTTTGTTGATGGACATAATCCATCTCGGATAAGCTCAAGCAAGGACAAGGCCGGTCGTGATTTGTCGGTTAGTAGTTGATATATTATTGAATGTACCAATCTGGTACCACATGTCTCTATCTAATACTGAGGTTATCCATTCAGCTGGAATACTTCAGTGGAAAACAGACGTGCGAGAATTTTCTCACCTGTTTTATCCGAATATATTACGCAGACACGCAGGTCTTGCCCAGTTTTTCATTAATCATGACTAGATCACTCTAATGTGCATTTTATTCTTAGGTGAATAATTGTGAACAAACTAGTGAGACCACAGAGTAAGGTAGATAGGTGCATTCGGTATCAACTTCAGTCGCTCGTCAATAATGCATTGTGTGCACCGTATTCACTAGTGTACATCTAAGTATGACTGTTCCACTACCACTGAGATGCAAGCCTTGAACGGAATTGACGGGTTATTACGAACTGCATGTTATAGCCGCTTTGTTCATGCTTATACGGGAAACGTACTGTTTCAAATCCCGAAGTGAATAATTGTCTCTGAAAAGAAATTTGTGGATTCAGAATTCAAAAGTTTTATTTTGATGTCACTATTTTGAAATAAATTCTGTCTGCGTTATCGATATCACCGAGAATTTCATGTCAGGTAGCAGTTTTTTTAGGTCACATTAAGCGATGCTCGTCACAAACACCATCTCGCATCGTGTTTACGTAGGTATGATTATGAGTGAGGCATATCAAGCAACAAGGTAACAAGTCTGAAGCGAATAACTTAATTGACAGAATACTAACACAATGTACTTGGTTGGACAGAATTCAGGGAACAGTTTTACATAACACAATTGCTTCTGATTGAGGCTGAAATAGCACTGATATAAACTGATGGGAACCAAGTTCATTTATTTCAGATGAGCAGAGAACGATATCTTCATAATTTTTTCCCGTACACAAGATTTTTGGGTGAAACTATCCCGAACGTGTATAGTTAGAAGTGCGTTGTTCTACTCAATGCAACAGTTATAAACGATAATTGGCAACTTGTGGTGGCAATGAAAATGTCTGACTAATCTCTTGGATTGATTGATTGATTGACTCTGATTCATACTCCGTTTATTTCAATTATTTTGAATACCCCTGGTGTGCTTGAGTTCAAGTGGATCTCACTTGTTATGATCAAAAGAGGAGCACAATAGGATCACTTGCGGATGACAATGAGAGTTTGTCTTACCGTGTACATTTTCTTGTAGATTATACAAAAATCCAGATACCAGAAGGGCGGTCAACAGATAGGTGTATTCTCAATCAAGAAATGTAGATAGAAGGCATGGCGATCAATGTTAACATGGGTATAACACGCGTTTAAATTAGAATATGTCTAGCAGATCACCAGTGACCGTTGATAGGGTGGGCGGCTTCAATCATCTTTCTGATTTGAGTTTTGCCGAGACAAAGCAACATGACTAGGTTAAAACTGTCTAGTTGTTTTATGTGACTGACTGTGGTAATACTTTCCGTGAGTCAGCAATAATTCGTGATAGCCTATCCGTAATAACCCTCTTATATTGATGAAACTAGTAGTTCTGAAAGCATCTCTGTTAGAAAGACAGTCCCTACCTTTGCCCTGACAATATGGGGTACAATCGGAAAAAGGATATTTAGTAAATGAATGGGCTGATTTGCGTAATATTTGAACCACACCGAACATAACGGAGAGGTGACCTCAGCTTTGTGTTTAAATGGGTTCTTTTGGCTGGTTCATCCTGAAAGTTCTGAAGCAAAATAAACGTGTATTCCTACTTTTTGTAACAATTCCTCCCTTTACATTTTATGTCTTTAAATGGGCTTTTTCCCTACCCCTGCTTCGCTACGGTTTATCACATTTGTATGAACTTCTACCACGAATGCACAACTGTCAGTAGCAGTGTTTCTGGAAAACCGATTCCACCGGAACTTTTGAAAAGAGGTATCGATCCAACTGTTTTGCTTGAGAGATAAAAAGTTGCCCGGCAGAAGTTTGGCCCTGAATTAACGACGCAAATAGTGGGCCTTCTTTGAAGGCGACTGTACGAATTGAACACCCATAAATGATTATGACGATAACTCAGAAGCTAATGCCACAGTCATTATCAGGACTGCATCAAACAGTACAAGAAACGGATTTGAACTACTTATTGAGGCAAAGTTATGCGCTACTGAAAAAACCTGACAAAGAAAATTTGAAGTGGATGTCCATATTTTAGGGAGAACGAACAGTTATTCTATATGTGTGAAAGGTGCAGTTGCGCATGTGTGTTATTCATGTAGTACCAGTCGCATTTGTGGGCTACTATATGGTGGAAGGTTTTACTACCAAGTAATCTATCAAACTGACCGTTGATTAGGTGAGATTTTATAAAAATGAGACAGGAGTTCTTATCTTCTTTCAGTAGCCTTCGGGACAAAAAGTATAACATTCTAAGAGGAATGTCCAGGCCTAGATGGATTTGTGCAGAAATGATGCGAATTATGCGAACTGGTGGGTGGGATAGGCATTTGAAAGAATGATCAAATTCATGAGTTTGAAACGTAAAAAGAAATAAAACGTCCACTTGCAAAGTTGTACTAACCTTGTGGCACTGCGGAGCCTGCCACGTAACCAACATTAGATGGATATGGCGGTGGTGGATTCGGATACAGTGGGTTGCCTAAACAATTTTGGTTATTCACAATTTAGCTCGTATGCTGGCTCACATTTTTCTGTCATGATTGCATGTGTATTGTGATCCGAATGAAAGTACTTTTAAAAATCGTCACCAAAAACTGCAAACGGAACACAACTGTTTACAGTCCTTTGTTGAGTGGGCTCTGTCTGTGTCTAACCAAACTGGCTGGCTTTGTCCAATCTGAGTTTACTCTGAAGAGAGGAGGAAGCCGATTGGTTAGTACTGATCATCACAATGTACTGGCTACGACTGAAATTATGTGTAAAATTTAACACTCAGTCGTGGTCATGTGAATACAGTTTTTTATTACGACCAGGCGGCTATTTAATGCCTTTAACTACCAACAGGACAGTTTGTTAGCGCATATACTTGAACTCTGAAAACAGCGAAGCTTGAGTCTACTGAGGTTTGTGATTGATGTTTAACCTGATATTGCCGAAGATTTAAAACATTTCCCTGTAGGTCATACGGAATTTGTGATTATAACTTAAATGGAAAGTCGGGAGCCTACAGTTGGCTACTAGAGTCAGTAGGATGATTAGTCTGTTCATTCTCAAGACAATCCAATATGCTGTGCGTGACTTACAAGAGAATTTAGCTTGACCCCCAAAGGAGATTATTTGGTGGTGTGTAGTTGTGAGTCATTCGCGGTTTACAACACACTCCTGATGCAATCAAGCCAGCCGGAGTTTTACCGCAGGTCAAGGCAATGGAATACACTACACGCTTGGCAATCGTCGTTATATGCTAGTACTGCCTTCCGGTTGGAGTCAGCTGAACTGTCTACCCAATTAACAAAAATGCAGACAATTGTGTGTTGTGTTGAAAAAGCTCGCTACTTCCCAGTAAGCTATAGTGATTAAATTAGCACAAGAGTACCATACCAAAGCGTCTATAGTTGTACGCGCGAAGTCAACCGTCAGTCGTTAAGCTAAACAGCTTGCGATACACGACCGAACCACTGAAGAGTTCTCTGACCGTACACTATCGTCAGCAATAAGCTCCCGGTTCGCATTTACTTAGGTACACTAAAGTGTCATTGTCAAGCCTATTCACAGGGATAATCTTAGGGTAGTTTGGCTTGCAGCTCGATGTTTTGTCCACAACTTACCGTTCGGCACTATCAGTAGACAGGTTAACGACGATTAGACAAGGACTTTCGTTCCCTTCATTCTTGGCGGTCTGATTGCTTGAACAATGAAACCTTGCGAGCTATGGCCACGTGAGTAAAGTTTATCCGGATTTGTTCCACGCAAGTCAAAATTCAGAGGTTCCGTTTTCAAGCAGTCTTGGTTCGGGGCTGCTGGCTTCGTAGATGATGAACCACCATATTTAGTTTGGCTTACAACATCAGTGTGCAGTGCCCTGAACAGTCTTACAGCTAAGTATGCGTTGTGTTTCATACAAGCTTTCGTAGATACCACATCGATCGCACCTTCACCGAATTGTGACAAAAGGGTATAAGAATAGGTGTGATTATCTTAACATTTTGACTGGGAAATCAGTGAAATTTTCTTGCCACCAAAATGTGTCTACATTATTTTTTCATTGCAGATTCTACAATCGTTTGCTGCCAGTTTGCTTTGTAAAACGACGACGACGACAACTAAGAAGCCTTTCTATTTTACTTGTTTCTTACAGTTTTCCAAATTTGATTCAACCATGACTTTTGTTTAAAAATTCTTTTCGTGTTGAAACAGGTTTGAAAGAGCTGGATGTCGAATGAGATTTAATCAACGACATTTTTGCCTCATCAGAACAGAAACCCACCACTCCAATATAATGTAATGCAGATTCTGTTGAAAACAACAGTAAGTTGATTCCAGCTGTAATTTTCTGAGATGCTCTGACGGCAAATTCCATCCTGCCTTTCACTTGGTAGAGTTAATATTTTTGGAGGGATTGACTTATTGAGTCAACAACTGAAATTTCGGATGAAGATGTTTTTGCCAATCTGCCGGAAATCCAACTATGTAACAATTTGAAGCACAAATTAGGCAGCCCTTGTGAATACAACAGTAGCGAAAGTTGGCCCAGTCACTTTTACAAACAACAAGAGGTATCAGCAGGCCACTCTATCTATTAATGAGCACGAAATAAATGTTGGAAGGCACAGAATAGACAATATTATCATTTGAGGTATGCGGATTAAGGGTCTGCCTACCAAAGAGGTTTTGCTGAATTTTCGTAGTGCGTTGCTTGCAAACTAGTCATTTCAACAAAATCAGTGGACAATGGTTTGACTTTTAGTATCCTCTAAAGTTTTGCTGCTGGCATCATCATTAAATGAAATGGTTTTCGTTCAGTCATTAGCGCCAGCGATAATTTGAGTGTTACTTTTGCATATCTTCAGAGAAATAAAATTGTCAGTACATTCTTGCAATTTAATGACAAGATACGTACATAATCATACGGTCAATTATGAGTAAATTACACCCCCAGTTCCCACGCTTGTTTGACCGTTTATTTTTCGTATATGTTCAAGCCATTAATTTTGGCGCGAAATTCCTTTTCTAATTTCGCTTTTGGTTTGCTTTGTTGACAGTCTGATTTTAGTAACAAAAGGGAAACTGTAGCCGAAGTGAATTTCATTAGAACAAACGTGGAAATGCCCAAACTTTCCAAGCACTCTCACCATGGGTAACGATATCTGGAATTTACGAGATTATCATATTACTGGCACGGTTTGGCAGAGGACGTTGTGCTCATCAAAGTTACCAAAGTGCAACCTCAACTTCCCGCCTCAAGCGTCGGAACCTAATTCCACCGTGAGCCTCAACCGATTGTAAACGCAGGATTACGTATTCTCCGGTATATATGATCATGGAAAACACCAGAATTTTGCAAATTATGTTATACCATCCGGGAACTGAAAAATAATCGTCAATTTATTTCATGGTCTTCGTTTGTGATTTCTGTGTGACCTAAAATGTAAGCCTTAAATCTGAATCAAACGTACAATTTGTGAACTTCTGGCATGACTTTTTAGCCGAGCTTTCAGAACAAGAGCTATTGTTCGAGTTGTATTCGTATTTAAGTGCATTTTATTAATACAGAGGTACTGAACAAATACGAGTCGTGTTCATTGTGAAATAATCTGACTTCTTGGAATTCACGCTTTAAAAACGGTTGGCTCTCATTCATATTAGTAGCTTGTTTAGAGGTAACAATCTGTAATCAGTTGTGCGGAAAAAACGGTACATTTTGGAGTTCCGCTTTACCGGTTGAACTGGTTATGATCTAAACTACCCAATTTTAGTTACATACGAGTGTCCACTTTTGTAAGCAGTCTTGTTTATCCAGATTTTCTTTCTATCAAGTCCTTTGTGTTCACCTCTTTACTTTCTATACTTTCGCACTAGAGTGGCAGCATTACTGAGGTTACTTTCGACAAATTGCATGCATATGTTGACACTGAGGCTGTTAAGAGCTTCAGCGTAGAACTTCCGTTGAAGTTCATGAGGTGTTAATTCACGAACCCAAGAAATCGCCGTCAACTGAAGGAATTAAACACACAAGATCCACTAGATGTACGGTCAAACTGATAAAATTTAGACCGAAGCTACTCGACAGATGTAATTCCCGTGACCTTTGTTTTATTACCTAGTTGACAGTGATAAGTGCAATTACACTCCACAGATAAACACCCGAGCTGATTAAATAAAATATATCATTACTGCTGCGCCGAACTCAACCCTGGGCTTCAGCCAAGTAATTTACTCCATTCCAGTATTACTGAAATCATCACGTGCCTATTGACACTTGTGGGGCTACAGTTCAAGTCCACACAAATTTTATCGCAAGCTGTGTTCATGTAACCGGTGGTCGATTGGAAAAGAGCGTTGGTACGTACGCTGGTACGACTCGTAGTACGAATCAGTCTGTCTCTACCTGATGAGTCCAAACAAGGACGAAAACGGTCATGGACTGTATGTTTGCGCGTGAGCAACAAGATACATTGCAAACATCATTTCGAGCTCATGCGACAGTAACCGGTGCAAACTAGCAATTCGGGGTGGGCCGTGTCCATTCACATTAACGGAATGTAAACAAACTACAACTCAAAATCAGCCGTGTTTTTTGGTAACATGTTTTGCTCATGCCTAGGTAAAGTTGAAGAGGCGACTGAAGTGGGTGACANTGCCTAGGTAAAGTTGAAGAGGCGACTGAAGTGGGTGACATACTACTTGATCGAGAGGGTTCTGCAAAGGCCAGAGAATTCCTTACAGCTTGATTTGGTCTATTATGTGACGCTGCATAAGCAGTGCTAAGTGATGTGGAGAAAACAACTGGAACTGGCCGGTCTATCTAGGGAGTAAGCTGGCTGGTAGCAGAAATGAGAATGTATCAAGGTAACTGGATTGGATAAACTGTGTTAAATAGTTGGATGCCGCCTTTGCTAATGGGGCTGTATTTAGTAGTCCACCTTCATGAATCGGTTGAAAGTGTAACGAGTTAGCAAGGAACACCGTATTTTTGAAGAGGAAGTTCTCGAAGGTTCAATAGACATTCGCTGTTTCCGAATGTACTCAACACAGCCGATTTAGGAAGCCGCCGAATTTTCGTCAGGCATATTTCTTGTCGAAAAATAAGCATTTAAGCTCCCTAAGATACGAGAAGAATGTCGGATTAAATACTGTTGAATGAGAGGGCGTAATTTCGAAAATGATAACGCGCCTGAAATATTTATTTTGTGTTGGAAGTCATTTGCTTGGGATTTAGAATAAGTTTCTTCAGCTATACGTATCCGAGAGAAGAGTAATTGCTAGAATACACGGTGCCTGTTTTCGGGGCCCGTATATTGACCAATCGGCTAGATACTGTTCCAGCTTTTTAATCCGAATTTGAGTGGTGAACCATCCGTCCACTGTGATCAGAAGACTCTAAATGATGATGGCCCCTGATAACACGTTGGGATAAGCTTACTGTTGAAAATCGCTATCTTCCGGGACGAAAGCAAAAGTCAGTCTTCGTGGCACAAAGCAAATCTCGGTTTGTTGAGGTTTTACTGGTTATTTTATAGACTAGACGCATCGGTAAAATGAAGAATTACAATTGGTGTTGACGCTTCAGCTTTCTCTTTCGTCGACTCGACTCCGCTTGAAGCTCGTTTGTTTCAACGCGTGACGCACTTAAACAACTTGTTTTACTCCGGTGCTCGTTATAACAAAATCCGATGCTGGAGCAGCGTGCCGTGCTGATTGGTCCCCGCGCTGACACACAAGTCTGTTCGTGTTTTCGACACTGATTGGCCGTAGACTTCTGCGAATCAATGGTTGACTTCGTATCGATGCTTTCGTCCAATCCAATCCCTTTACATCCTTCCTTTTTTCATAGCATAATCCACTCCTGGTTCGTGATAATACTTTCTTCTCTTTAAGGATGAGGTCTTCATCCGGTGTTACTCTTGTTCTCAGATGCGCCCGATTCCTCCTCTTCAGTACTCCTCCGGAATCTATTTCGTATGACCGATAACCGCAGTACCTCACCACCACTCCTTCTATCCATCGCCGTGGGTTTTCTGGAACGCACTGTACCCATACCTTATCGCCTACCTGCAGAACCGGTAGGTCGCGGGCTCCTTTGTCGTGGTATCGCTTTTGGGTTAGCATTCGTCTCCTCAAATCATCGTGCACTTCAGTTACGTTCGGCGATTGGGGTTTTAGTAGTTCTCCTATTATCGGCAAATGCGTGCGTGTTCTTCTCCCCAACATTCTTTGAGCGGAACTGTGGGACATAGTTTCGTTAAGAGTATTCCGTTTCTCCAATAACATTAAATATGGATCATTTCCAGATAATTGGGCCAGTTGCAGCAGTCGCTTTGCCATTTTGACCGCCGCTTCGGCTTTACCATTTGACTGACTGTAGTACGGACTACTTGTACGGTGCTCGAATCCCCACTTTTCAGCAAACGTTCTAAAATCCGCGCCGATGAACTGTGGTCCGTTGTCGGAGAAGAAGATCTCAGGTATACCGTAGCGCGCAAATTGGGCTCGAAGTTTATTAACGACCGCGCTGGAAGTAGTGGAACTCAGCCATTCTAACTCGTAGAAATCGCTGAAATGGTCTATTATCACCAAGTATTGCTTGTTGTTGAATGCAAAGATGTCCGCCGATAATATTTGCCAGGGTCTTTGAGGGATTTGACGCATCAACATCGTTTCCTTGGTTTGCTTTGAGTCAATAGCCCGACATGCATTACAGCTCTGTATGTAGTCCCTTATGGAACTCGACATCTGAGGCCAATAGAAGAGCTCCTTTGCCCTCCGGATACAGCTATTCACTCCCGTATGTGCCAGGTGAACGTGCTCCAACATCTTCCGTTGAAATATCTCTGGAATTGCGATTCTTTCTCCCTTGAATATTAAGCCGTCTTCCTGGATAAATTGATCGCGGTCACTGAAGAAGACTGCTAATTCCTCGGGCAACTTTCTCTTGTCGTGTGGCCACCCGTTTCTAATTGTTTCAGCCAGACGTTGTAACGTGACGTCTTGTGCCGTTGCTTCTTTTAGGTCGGTGATTAGTGCGGTTTCCGTCATAGTGTAATCCATAGCCGCAATAGTGTCAAAATGAAGCTCTTCACAGGAGGAACCTTCTTCGCAAGCTCTGGACAAAGTGTCAGCTATGTGCATCTGAGTCCCCGGCTGATAGGTCAGTTCGACGTCATATTTTTGCATTCTGATTAACATTCTCTGTAACCTCCGCGGTGCAGCAGATAACGGTTTCTTCACTATTGAAACTAGTGGTTTGTGGTCGGTGTGAACTATTGTTTTCCGACCGAACGTATAAGTGCTGAAACGTTCTAGGGCGAATATCACAGCCAGCATTTCCTTCTCAATTTGCGCATAGTTTCGCTCAGCAGACGAAAGACTCCGGCTTCGGTAGTCCACTGGTCTTCCGTTTTGTAATAATACCGCCCCCAGACCAGTTTCACTGCTATCACACTGAATGACCAGAGATAATGCTGGATCGTAATAGTTCAATATAGGGGCCTCGGTAATAACTCGTTTGATTTTATCGAATGCTGCCCGCTGTTCCTCCTCCCATTTCCATGGCACTCCTTTATGGGTCAACATGCGGATCGGATGCATCATGTCGGATAGGTTTGGAAGGAACCGACTGAGATAATTGACCATACCATTCAGTCGTGATACTGCTTTCACATCTTCAGGAGCTGGCAATGTGACTATAGCCTTTATCTTCTCAGGGTCTACCTTGAGTCCGCTTGATGTTAGCAAATGTCCGTGAAAAGTGACCTCTTTTTCTCGTAAAGCCACTTTGTTGCGCGACAGGCGAATTCCTCGATCGATACAGCGCTTCAAGAACTCCTCCAGGTTTCTGTCATGATCCTTCAAAGTTTTTCCATAGATTAGCACGTCATCTGCAACACACGTGATTTCTTCCAATTTATCAAGTGCATGGATTAAACGTTTTTGAAAAACTTCGCTGGAAACCTTCAGTTCGAAAGGCAAACGCAACCAACGAAAACGTCCAAAGGGGGTTCCAAATGTGGTAACGTAACTGGACTGCTCGTCAAGTTCTAATTGCCAAAACGCCGAGGATAGGTCTACCTTTGTGAAAAATTGGGCTTGATTCAATTCTGGCAGAATGTCATCGATGGTTGGTAGACGGTAATATTCTCTTCGAAGTACCTTATTCAAAGGCTTGGGATCGATACACAACCGGATGTCACCTGACTTTTTCAACGTTACAGCAATCTGACTGACCCAATCGGTCGGCTCCTCTACCGGAGCAATCACGTTGATTCGAACTAGTCGGTCTAATTCCGCTTTGCACTTATCTCGTATGGCCAACGGAACCCCCCGAACCGGTAACGCAACAGGGACGGCATCACTAACCACCGATAAACTAACAGGGCCTGGCATGTGACCGAGAGTCGAATCAAAAACACACGAATACTGGTCAAGAACATCTAAATCGGCTAATTTGTGCAGAAATTCATCGTGATTAACGGTTATGAAACCCATCAACTGAATGGCATCAACACCTAAAATGGGCGTTGAATCCCGATCGACCACAAAAAAATCAAGCATATAAATCTTCCCATTCTTCGGATTCGTGACCGGCAGTGTCGCAACTCCGTTAACCTTTGTCGCTGCACCATTCCACATTTTCAGCTGTGCATTTGATTCGCGTATGTTGGAGTCCTTGATGCAGTCTGATGATATGACATTGACTGATGCACCGGAGTCCAGCTGGCATTTCCTTCTTGTATCTTCTATGAGCAAATCTGCGTAGATTCCTTTCTGTCCTCTTGATCCGTTGAACCGGTTTATTACTTCGCTATCATCTTCGTCGACCCGACTGACCGTAGGCGATCTACACTGTCTGGCGAAATGGTTCCTTTTCCGGCACTTCATGCACGTCTTTCCAAATGCTGGACACTTTTCTTTCTGACGAATATGTCTTCCACCGCAGAACTGGCACGAAATCATCAAGAATCGTTCTTTGTCCCTGTCCATAGCGTTTAATACCAGGCCGTGGTCCGCGTTCAAAGATGTCATCCTTTGTTCCGTTGCCTCTTCACTATTGCAGATGTCGATGCACTGAGCTAGCGTCAACTTTGGGATGTTTAACAGTCTCTTCGTCATAATGGAATTCTGAATACCGATGACCATTCTGTCCCGGATGAGAGTCTCTCCTATGCACTTGCAGAAATTGCACGATTTTGCCAGTTTCTTCAAAACGGTAACATACTGATTTATCGTTTCTCCGGCCTGTCGATTCCTCTCAAAAAACTGAAAGCGTTCAAAAGTTTCGTTTTTTTGTCCCAAACAATATTCATCCATTTTCCGAATGATCACGTTCGGTTCCTTGTTGTCCTCTCCGTCCTCGAACGTTAGATTTTCCAGAATTTGTCTTCCCCCATCTCCGATTGCATGTCGAAGCATAGCCAGCTGATATTCTTTACTTTGCTCTTTAAGATTGGCCAACAAGCAAAAGTCTTCGTACTTCTCTTTCCATAAACACCAGTTGTCCGCAAGTCTGTTCGTGCTGTTCACATCCAGCGGTTCGGGCGGAACAATCGTCAATGGGTTCGTCATGGTGTTCCTTCTGTCAACTGCAGTTTTCTTCTTCTCATCTGACACCATGTTGAAAAGTCGCTACCTTCCGGAACGAAAGCAAAAGTCAGTCTTCGTGGCACAAAGCAAATCTCGGTTTATTGAGTTTTTATTGGTTATTTTATAGACTAGACGCATCGGTCAAATGAAGAATTACAATTGGTGTTGACGCTCTCGCTTTCTCATTGGTCGGCTCGACTCCGCTTGAAGCTCGTTTGTTTCAACGCGTGACGCACTTAAACAACTTGTTTTACTCCGGTGCTCGTTATAACAAAATCCGATGCTGGAGCAGCGTGCCGTGCTGATTGGTCCCCGCGCTGACACACAAGTCTGTTCGTGTTTTCGACACTGATTGGCCGTAGACTTCTGCGAATCAATGGTTGACTTCGTATCGATGCTTTCGTCCAATCCAATCCCTTTACACTTACCACGCCTACTTGAGGGCAATTCCTATGGAGATTTACAATAATTGTTGCAATACATTTGTGTGTGGATGGCCGGTTATTGGATTCGTTTTCAGTGTTTTTAGCATTGTTTTCCCTACGCAAGGGAGATTGGTTGCATCAGGAGGAAATCAATACTGCCTTCCGGCAATGACGTCTAACAGGTGAAGAGCTGAGAAGCAAACTGCACTTGGAGTCAACTGTCAATTAAAAGAACGCAGAATCAAAAGGAGCTTATATCAAAAGAGGCTTAGTTCTATTGGAGCTTCATGTTCAGAGGTATAAGCAAATCCGCAACTCAACGTAGTTGAAGCATCTCGAATTGAACTGTATAGGTGCTACTTGTTTAGCAGTATTGTAGGTGAATATATCTCGTAAGCTCGCAGGGTTCTTGAATAACGTCTGGGGGAAGGTATGATGTGAAAATTTTCTCAAGTCGGCTGGCGTTAGGTCCGCTATTATTGGTGAAGACTCACTTAAGGGTTATGAATATGATTCAGAGATAGTAATGCATAAACGATATGCTAGATAAGCTGTATGATAAAACTTTGTTTTAGCAGAAAACCGCCAGAGGTTGGTCTCGTTGTTTGGGCGGCGCTTCGAGTTCGAAAATTACAAGCACGCTACTGGTGCTCACGTATTGAATTGCTAACGTATGAAGGTAACTGGCCAACTAGTGGATAATGGTTGCCAGACCTGATGCTACTCGCTCCACCAACCGGCAATAAACCCAAAGGTGCCAGACAAGGTTCATTTTGTCTTAGACCAGTCAGATGTATTGAAAAGAACGTCGCTTATCTGTAAGCTTCTGTGATGACCAGTTGCGTTAGTCCGTTTGGATGAGGTGTAGCCGAGGTACTCTAGAAGCCACTTTGCATTAGGAGTGAAATCTGAAGGGAAGTCTTCTCAAGTCGATGTTTCGGTGGGTGACGCGGATATAGTGTGGTCTCCGCAGTTGACTGGAGAGGACGCTATTCAAAAACCACTTGGCTTCCGGCCAATAGCTCCTCATCTTGCGAATATTTCCATTTTGTGTGCATGTTTTACACTGAGAAAAAAGGAAGACCGTTGGGAGACATTTTTTGATGAGTTGAAACCCATGAATGGCTGCACGTATGTAGGCGACTCTTTTTCTTCATTCAGAGTTACAAATGAAACGGTGTTTTACTGACGATTTGATGTAACTAGCATCGCAATAAAAAATGCGGTTGGGTCATTGGCTAACTAATCGAGGAACGGCTAGTGAACCCATTTTAAAGGGGCATTTTCTACGTCGATCGGATTGTTCAGCCGGAAACGTTCGAAACAAGAACGAACTTCAAGATTTCACCTGTATGTCGACGAAGGTTTCTTAAATCCCCCGCTGAAGTGGCAGAAAAGTCAGACACCGAGAGGGGTAAGTTTTCGTACATCAGGTCCTTATGCTATCCTTTAGGCTTTTTACTTCAATTTTAGCGTTATTCAGAGAACCTTCGCTCGATTACATACAGAAAAACAGTTGTATAGAAAAATGTAAGACACATTAAAAATCCAACACGTTAAAGTAACTAATAAAGCTAAACTCTAAAGTTTGATCAAACAATCCAAAAGAATGAAGTTGTAGCCAGTTTCCACTGTTGAAGCTCATGCAACTCTATTGTCTTCCCTTTTCTGTCGGTGATAATGTCTAAGGGTATCAGAACTCAAATGGAGAAATCGTTTGCATTTGAGTAGCCATGATGTTGAACAGCGCCGTTTGGGTTGCTCATCTGCCAATGAACCAAGCTAATGCGAGAAGCATATGTGAGTAATAGGAACGAGTAACGTTTCATATGTCCACGCGTGTCTATAAGTGAGTCAACTTAAACAAGTGTGAATCGGTAGAGTGACGGAAAAGACTGGTTTTTATTTATGCGTAGCCATGTCTATGCATGAAGCAACTGCAGGAAGTGTGAGATTGTACGTGGAGATTTCTTGTATAAACGGCATTTCAACAAAGAAATGTGAGCACATTCCGCACTTGCTTACGAACCTATACACCAAAACAATTATATATAGGATTAGAGGGAGGAAGAGTTAGAATTGTGGGGATTCTTGTATACCACTGCTATTTCTGAGGCCAAAGTTTCCGGATAAGCAGCGATCGTTGCCAACAGAGGGATCGCTGCTGGTAATTCCTCCATAAATGCTGGTTGTAAACCATCAACGGAAGGGGCCTCATATTTTTGATCGCGGATGACGCTGTGAGTTTTCCTTCTCAGTTCGAGAACACGACAGAGGTATTGGTAGATTTATGGTAGTTGATGTTGCCAATCTGGACCCAAGAAGACATGAGTACAGGAGGATACATCGTTGTACACGTGCACGGTTGGTGGCTAGGCCCGAGGACATACTGAGCACCGTTTTAGCATACGACGTGCAAAATGAGTTACCTAGCTATCGTGGTAATGCAGCGTTGAGAACGCGATTGACATTACTTAGAATAATAAGCTATTAGCACAAACAGCAAACCCTAGGGCTCCAGCGGCTCTTAATATCTGTATGGCTGTGTTTTGACGACTCAAAGAGCTAACAACAATGCTTCCGTCCATGGTGTACTGGCATACTTATTGAGAGAGGCTTTTAAGTAATGAAAAAACGCTCAACTGGCAGACTTTTGCTGGAATGTGATGTGTAGTGCCAACGTAATTACATCCTAGAATATTTTGTAGGGCTGCGAAATTTTCCAAAAGGTATTCGCGGATCCGTATTCATAATTGTTGGGCAACCGAGCCGTTCCACTCAACGTTTCAGGTGGACTTTTCTTGCCATATGTGCGGAGCACTTAGGTAGCCGTACGGCTGTTGGTCAATATTAAAACAGCCAACACGTAACTAAGTAAACGGAGCCACTTGGGGATGATGAGTAACGCTCGACGTGCATTCGAGACGAACTTGCGTCTGCCAGAGGGGAACGTTTTCTCCACTTGACATTTGTAGTATATCAGTTGCAAGCTGAGAGATGTAGTCCGGGTGTCTTTTATCCCTAGGGGAAAGCCTGTCGGATGAAGCGTTTAGAGGTTAGATTAACGGCTTGTGGTCAGTGCAGCCATGGTAACCCTGTCTTCCACCGATTAACGGAGGTGACAGGATCCTAGACAGATTGAGAGTAACATCCTACCAAGCGTGCTACACCGGAATTCTGCAAGCATTTGGAAAAATGCAAAAGATTGTCAATAAATGGTAACAAACTGCCCCAACACGGCGCTGCGAGTTTGAATCATGTCCCGACCTATACTGCCACCTTGACGTGGTGGTCGGGCTTGTGTACTGTTTTGATCCGGCGGGCTATGCTGACTAGGACTCCGGTCCTTCCAGGTGCAACCTTGTCAGACAGGCCAAAGGGGAGCAGTCAGACGAAAAGCAGTTACACTCATAGGATTGTATGTCGCACT
>QNGE01001056.1:78700-116540 GCA_008508345.1 Paragonimus westermani
TTCTTCAATCTTTTTTGTCCTTCGTAGTACTCTTTCCTTTTAGGATATTCCACGTCACTGTTGAGGTGAGCGGCGGCCCGAGCCACAGTACCTTTTGGTCAGGCTCATGGCTGTTTTTGATGAGGATGATGATGAGGCCAGTGACTGCGTTCTTGAGTTGAGCAAATACAGTGGGTGCAACTACTGTCAGCTGAAATTTACGTTCCTCTCCACAGAGGAGATTGGTCGCTGTCTGCATTGTGTAAGCGTGGAGGGGAGTAAAAGACTTATAGTTTGTAAAAAGGTTACAAGAAAGACGTACATGTTCAAGGGAATTCGGATCAAGGTATTCACGGATTACTCTAGCTCTAACTGTTTGTACAGTGACTTCGTTTCATGAGATGTGGTGGTTCAGAGGTTCAACATGACGAGGTTTATTGTGCCACTATAGTGGGCAATCTACCATAATACAGTCAGTCAAATATATAAGGTGATCCTGTTGAGGAGAACTGGTTATCAAGTTGTCATCCAGAAAGAGGTAGACGAAGTTTGAACAGCATGATACTTCGTGAATGAAGCGTTGAAAAGTCTACACTGCTCTGTTAGAACCAAATGACATTCCGAGAATTCCCAATGGACTAATAAGGACGCAAACTGTGACTTCCCGGGTTTTGCCTTGGGCTACTGAAATGTGATGATGTGCGTACACCAAATCTATCTTGCTGAAAATGGTTTCCTGTTAAGAACAGACGGTTCAATATTGCATGTACGGATTTGATTACTTATTAGAGACAGTCACTTTGTTGAGTGTGACACGCCCCGATGACTAAGCAGTGGTTGAAGACGCTTCACTACTTGATCAACCAATCACCGAGCGAGTCATGTTTCTGGTTTCGAAACGGAAATAGCACATTAGAGGCTAAACCAGAATAAGGGTGAAATTATATCGAGAACTGACAAAAATACATAATGTAATGGGATCATCAAAGCTTTTACTCACTATTTTCGCTACCGCACTGAATACCGAAGAAAATCCCCATATTTTAAAATTCTGTTGAAGTAGCACAAAAACGTTGGTTTGTGTGTGAGATCAGAAGTTGGTTATGCAAAGTTCGCATGTAGACTTTTAGTAGTCGAATATAAGTGTCGTCACTTAATTCGGTTTCACTATTTCATCTGGCCTTGACAGTTGCTGTTTTGACGATGTGTCTTCGTGAAATATCATGAAATTGAACTCAGGTGGCTCTCACCTACCCAGTTTGACTGATTCAGTGTCAGTGCCTGTTACCCTAAAAACACGGAGGCATATGCAAAACTTAGTTTGCCATCCTAGCAAGGCGACCTTAAATGCCTTCGTGTCAGTGATGGTGAGTGCAGGCCATAAGAAACTGTGTTCAGTGCATAAAAATCTCAACGAAACTAAGTCATAGATAAACAAATTTCACCTACGTCGTTTTGTACAGGGTAGTTCGTGATGGATCACGGTTAGGAGAGTGAAAAACACCAAATGACAGAAAGGGCTACTGATAGGAAGTCCAAGTGAGAATGAAGTTAGCGTTGGTAATAAGTGAAGAGACCATAGGGTGCGCTCTAAAGAGTCCCTCTGGACCACCCGATACTCGCGCAAGGCCCTTAAAGGTTCTATTCCATGGCCGTCTCCGAGCCCACTCTAGCATCGTACTGGTCGGCACATATACTGAACTACGATAACCTTCTGTCAGCTAGACTCCGCCTGCCATTGGAGGTATCTCTACAGTGCTTTCAATCCCTCACCTGATATACTCCGTGGTCTATAGGTGAACCATTTAAAACGGAACTGCTGGTATAACCGGTCAACATTTTGCACATACCCAACTGAACATATTTAGGTACCCGCTGTTTATCTTGTAGTCTTTCAAAACAGAAGTGAATATAAGAGAAGCGAAGTTAGTCAACAAGAAATTCGATTTCTGTATTTTGTTGTGTATATCTGAATACTAATCTATTTGACAAAATCTTTTAAAAGTGGCTGCTTCTTTATGACTCTATAAAACCAACGCAACGTCATTCTTCGCATAGACTAATTATCGACGATGCAGGTAGGAAAGTTGACTGCAGCTGAACTAAAGGGTGCAAGTTTCTATGTTGTACAGCTACTTCACTCATAAACACTGGCTAGCAATAACCCATTTTTAACACTGGAGGACAAGAAACACATGGGAAGGAAGGCATGTGACTTAAGAAAGCTCGACGCACCCACGACGACAGGTATATCTGAGGTTGGGGGGGGCAACAAATTATGGAAACTTGCCAATTGCTACTGAGCATAATTCAACTCCACCTATGATGCATGCAGTTACAGAGGGCATTGCTCGTCTCTACCATGAACAGCTATTGGCGTATGATTGAGAATACTTCTGCTGGAAACAATCGTTTGGACATGTCTGCAGCGTAATTATGATTTCGGGGGGCTGGGAGAACATTTTGTGACTTCTGATACCGTTGTCCAAATGACTGTCCACATCCTTTGATTCCTGCCAGTGCAAGTGGATTGCTGAAGATCCTTTCTATACAAAATGGAAGGAGCTGTGAACGAGAAATACGAATGGCTATTCACTAACAGATGCATTCTGAGCTCATTCGACTGATCCTTTCATCATGGAGGTGATCCCGCTTTCCTCGTCAAAAGCGACCCAAGAACAATCATTAGTGATAACAGAGCTACATAAACAGCACGGAATTGATTAAAACTCGGAGATATGAGCAGTTTTCGGTACATTATTGTTATACTCGGAAGTAAAGGATTCAAAAATCACAAAGATCGTAATTGAATTGAAATCGCCCAAGGAAGTAATAAGGTGAAGATCTCGGGCTGGTTTTAATAAGTAATTTCTTATTATGAGACAACAACACGGGTTTACAGATGTACGTCAGCATTGGAGAAATCAGAATCTGCCATTGAGTGTTCTCAATCCTAAATGCAAAACCACAAAGTGTAATCAGATTGATGTGGTACAAAACAAAGAACCTAGCGAATGAAGTGATACGTCACACTGAAGTTGTTCGTCCAATGTTGGTGCTGTATTTTAAGGCGAATGTGGACCGGTTCGTTGCTATATCGCCACTATGTCGGGATCTGGATAGGCGGTGAATCGAATGAATGTTTGCCACAGCTAATTACGGCTTAAATTACACCACTGTTAAGCATGATCACTACCATATTGCAAAAATTACACAAACTAATTTGGTGGTGTTATAAACGGCTTATTCTGCAACCCAGCAGTATGTATTATAAACATTACTATCTCTTTCAGTTTGCTAACCCACTTGATGCTGCATCAGTTCGTGTCTCACCTAAATCTTGGGGTAACGCACAGCATTCTATGTTCCTTACTTTTTTCGCTCCAAAGTGAGCTAAAATCAAACTTCTATGAAGTAAGCCAACATTTCATAAACGATTATTCTGATGGAGCACATTGAATCGTCACTTACTCGTACCATCCCAACGTCTATGAACGTTTTTCTGTCATGTCACTGTCCAATGTCACAATGGCTACAAAAGCCTAGGGTGAGAAATGTGGAAAATATGTTGCTTAAATTCATTTTAGGCATATACTCAAGGGGATATCTTGAGAATCACTGTCGAACGATTCTGATAATTGCGTTGGGAAAGTTTGCAACACTGAGTTCTCCACTACTGATCCAGATGTGTGTTCACAATCAGCCGTGTAAAACAATCACCTTGTGTAACACCGATCCAATTAGTTCTTTGACTTCACGATCCTTTTCGCTCCGCCACCTGCGTGACCTCATCTTCGGTGTCATTTCTTCCCACGACTTCAGTTGATTCCACACATAATTCCTTTCCGATCCTGTCACTTGCAAGCAAGATTGGGTTTTATCTAATTACTTCTCCAGTACTAGCCCTGTTTCCTCCTCTCCACAATAAATCACTACGGACTTGACGTGCGGGAGGACGTCTGTCTATCTGTCTATCATCTTCCATCACATGTGCACAACCTGCCATCATCGCCCTCATATTCTTATCTTGGTCACCCTCGGTGGTCTACTGTAGATTATCAGGCGCTCCGTCTGATTCATATTGCCTCATGGATTTTACAAAGAGACAACTAAAAATTACAAGCGTACATCACCTACCTACAGCTTCAAATGAGGCTATAAGGTTGACTTGTGTGTTAGTTGGATGTCGGTGGGGATTATTAATAATTTAGGGTAGTAACGAACGGTTTATGCGTTGACTCACTCTTTCAAATGGGAAAATCGTCCCTGTTTTTGGGATTCTAGCCCAGGGCAGTACACAAGTAGGCGGGTGTGAGAGTGCTTAACGGTTCGGTTGTTGCAGTTTCAGCAACAATAGAGGTTGTCATATTTGAGGTGCGGCAAGATTGAGAAAAAGTGGGTAAAAGAATGAGGATCGATATGTAGTTGAAGAAGTGGGACCATAAATAACAACAATAAGTAAAATGTTCAATAATTTCTCAAAGTATTTATCCTTCTTTCCAGTTGCACGCAGTTTGCAAAGAAGCTTCGATTGCCATTTTTGCTCTTTTTGTTTCCGACATTTTTATGAACTTGAATGTTTGTTTCAACAAGTGTGGTTACCGTCAAGTACCTTGCGCACTCGGACGTACTACCCCGCCGTGTGTTCGCTTGTCATTCCACTGTACTAGCCTTCCGTCTTGTTATTGGCTCGCCCTCACGTCGACTTCGTTCTTCGGCAATATACCCCCAGTTTACTCGTTGCGTTATTCGTAACCGGCCAGCTTTGCTCCGCTTGATCCTACACGCGCTTGTAAACACGTGACATTCCCACACACTTCCTGTGGAATTATCTTCATTTAACCGTCATGGCCTCTCTCGTGGCCAGCTATTGTGACCGATCTGCTTATTATCAAAGAAAGTTTAAACAGAAGCCAAAGACGACTCGATTACTAAGCATTTGTAAGATACCCGCACAAAATTTTGTACGAATGAAGTTGAACGGTTTGGGCGTCGTGTTTAACATGTTATTGATAAACAGATTAGGGATAACACAACGTTACGAGCAGGTTATAAAACTCTACGTTTCAACCCCCATGCAGTGAGCAAAGGATTAGACTAATCCGGTCTGATGCCGCACAAATTGACCTAACCACGGCAAATCCCATGTGACCTCTGTTCCTCTGTCAATGTGATTTCGATTACACACTCCTGACGAAGGCCACCCGAGGTGGTTGAAACGTAGAGTATTACAACTTGCTCGTAACGTTGTGTTATTCCCAATCTGTTTATCAGAAGCCAAAGACAATAATCTCATCAAGTGCTTTCTTTTTCAATCTTGACAAGTCTGCCAACCGTGATTTAAATGATTCCCTATGACGTAAATTGAAGCTTAAGCCATTCAAAGCGAGAAGCTATGCTATGGTGACCCATTTCTGGACAATAAGACCATCGGAGTTAACATCAGATCTGACATTTCATCTTGCTGTTTGATTCACGTAGCAGCTCTCCAAAGGCCAGTGATCGTGGTACTGTGTTATTATTTTGGGTATGGCACTTTCCATTGAGGTATGGACGGTGCGCACGCTGCTGGATGAATAATGCGTAACAAAACGGCCGAGAACGGCGAACCGTACTGATCGCGATTGAACTGATCCGGCATGGCATCGACCTATCAGCTTTCAATGGGACAAGGCTCGCTAACCAAGGTAGGTCCCGAGGAACAGCTACTAGATGGGTTACTCGGCATAGTATTTGTTTCGCAGTCGCCGACCACATCAGTGCCTTTATGATAGGCGAACCGCACCGCATCAGTCTTTGCACGCTCTCCATGCACCTGCGATTCGGCCGATGTAAGTATGCTACATTTGTTAGTGTTTATGGTCCAATCATGTGTCACAGTGATCGTAAAAAAGACCAGTTTTATGTTCAGCTGTCCGCCGCAGTCCGGTCGGGGATGGTCAGTGACCAATTATTTGTTTTGGGTGACCTGAGCACTTGATTTGGGCGTGACTCGTTAACATAACCGGAAGTCCTTGGACCCTGCGGCACTGGTTCATTCAACGACAACGGTGATTGTCCACTCCACTTATGTGCTACTCACGAGCTGGCATTCAAAAACGCCCGATTCCAGTTGGATTCGACCGTCATCGCGACGTAGCAGTCAACATCACTTGCTTGATTGCGTGATTGTGCGGCAGCGCGACATCCGTAAAGTGCGCATCACACGGGTGATACGCAGCGCTGAATGTAACACGGATCATAGGCTGGCCAAAAACAAATTTTTCATCCACATACCCAAGTCTACTTATTGTGGATGTTCCGGACGGCGGCAGTCAGAAAAGTCTGGCGCAAACAGTTTGGTGGCGTACTAGGCCGTCCTGCTACCATTTATTGGTTGACAGTGGAAGGCCTATCGCGACAGGCCATTGAACCTTCACTTGTTGTCGCCCCGAGTTTGCTAGAGTTGCAGAGAGTGATTGGTCAACTGCGTCGTGGGCAAGCTATGAGCAAAGATGGTTGGCCAAGTGTGATCTTGAAAGATGATCGATTGGCGCTGGAACGTGCACTGTTTCAGCTTGTTCACTTCAACTAGGAGCACGAGGTTATTCCTCAGAATTCCAAGAATACCCTTATCATACCCTTGTTTGAAGATGAGGTTAGGAAATAATGCCCCCTACAGTTATCGGGGCGTAGGTCTCCTGGGCTGCGCAGGCAAACTGCTTGCCAGAGACCTGAACCGGCTGAATACGGAGTTCCTGGAGGCGAGTGTATCTTAGGATTAATGTAGATTCCAGGCGAGTCGGAGTACGGTCAACCTGTTGTTTGCTGCTGGACAGTTTCAGAAAAAATGCCGGAAACGAAACTGGCATCTGCTTACTCACTCCGTGGAATTCACCATGACCTTTGACTCCGTCGACCACCAAGCGTTGTGAACGGTACTGGGTCCAAGTGAGTTCGTCAGTATCGTAAGATTGCTGCGTGTGCGCATATGGGCGAAGGTACAACCGAGCGAGTCAACTACTAATGATTTTGGAATTCTTGCTGGCGTGAAGCAGGGTTGTTTGCTAGCACCAGCCCTGCATAGTTTATATTTGACTGCCATGAAGGCAGTCGCTTTTCAGGACCCTAGGAAGGACGGTGTTGATGTAGGATACCGGACGGATGGGGGCTTATTGATTATCCGACACTTCAACACTCCAACCCGGGTACGTGCCTCAACGATGAGCTCGCTACTGTTTGTGGATGACAACGCATTGTTAGCACACAGTGAAGAGGAGCTGCAACACAACGCGACTGAATTCGCATCTGCAGCATCCATGTTCTCATTAGACAGCTAAGCAGGTAAGATGTTTTGAATTTTCAAGTCTTCTCCAGGCGGAGGTGCTGTCTGTGCACTTTCACCCCAAATTCGCTTAAAGGGAGACGGTGTAGATAGCTGTGTGAATTGTTGCTACCTGGGTAGCAGTTTGCCAGCAGAGTTGTTCGTGAGCTGCGAGCCAATAGCTCGTAAGGCAAAGGCTGTTGTTTCTTTCGGGCGTCTTGAAAGATGTCTGGAAGAAACACAGTCTGAAGATGACCACTAAGCTTTGTCTACCGCCTACCGATGCTGTCTATAACGCTATGAGGCAGTAAGACATGGACATTGTATCATTGGAATGCGTGCTACCTGAATCGCTTCCACGTGCAATGTCTGAGGCGCATCTTGCGTATTGGGTGGTCGGGCACGGTTCTGAACACCGAGATACTGCGCGAACGGATATGAACGCGATGGATGCTGGATCGGCGTCATTGGCTAGGTAACTTCTGTCGGATGGTCGACGGGTGTATTCCAAAGGCGACTGCTATATTGGCAGATGAAATCAGGTGAGTGAAACTCCTGTGGTTATGAGCGGAGGTATTGGGAAGTTGTGCTGATGAGTCTTTCACGTTGTACCATTAACTGCTGATGTTGAGAGGACCTAGCGCTGAACCGGACGGTCTGAATGAGCACGGTTCGGACGGGCAACGCGAGCTGTTATTGCGCGGTCGTGAACAAAAGCGCGCTATACGCAAGGAAACCATCAGCGCCACAAATTGTGGAGGCATGGCTATATGGTGTTGCGGTATGTGTGGCCGCAAATGTGCCGGCCGTTTGAAATTAGTAGGTCCGGCGATTCAGCAATTGATACACGGGTTCGAGGCAGCGGCCCAAGTTTCCCCGATCCAGTAGGGTTTCTTTGCTCAGTGTCAGCCGGCGTCTGTTGATCTGAAAGGCGGTCAGTGAAAACAGGGGATTACAGTAAATACCAGGAAAAATGTAAAATTACTCGTATAATGCAATTTTAGGTAAATGAGAATCAAGAAAAGCTTTAAAACGATCCATAGAATGGCTGCTGACGACCTCAGAAGGAAGGCTGTGCCAATAGTTAATAACCCTGTAAGAAAAGAACTGCTGCCTAAGAAAGATCCGAGGACGAAGCCTGAAAAGCTTCCTATTATGTCCAGCCAACGTACCCGTGATACTTTTCCGGTGAAGAGACGGCGAGTACATTGTGTTCAGATGGATCGCAAGGATTTGGTAGTCATGTCCTCAGACGGAGTAAATGTATTCTGCAAGTGGAGGAGCTTGTTGGCCTGTATTGTGTCCGTGTATGACCTGTCGGGGTTCAGTATTCCACTTGTTTTCACGGTCGTAAGTTATTTCATTGCTTACGTAGCGCGAAGGTCAGATAGTATACACCCCTAGAAGAAACATGCCAAGCAGGATGGAAACAGCGCTCACAGAGTGTAGAGGTGATACACTCAGCTGTACCGCGTTGCGCCAGATCCCATTTGAAGACACCAACGCGCCTGATGTCACATGCCTTTTGCGCCTACGAGACGGGCTAAACAGCTGTCACCTATCTCAGAGACACCTTTGATGGTGGCCGAATAATTCACTGCATCTTGATAAGAAATTGCTGGGTCGCACATTTAAAGTCTTTGTCTTTCCCGAAGTTAGGACTTCCGCTTGCGGTCATGGCTGTCAACCTTACGACGTTTATGACGAATGAACTCAAGTTAACTATTGATAGCATCAGATTTAGACAGACTCCGTCATCGTGTTAAAGTACTTGAGAAACACCCCTCGTCGCTTTGTCACAGTCGTAGCTAACCGCGTTCAGCTGATTTGCGACTGTACTCCGGGTCAAACCCGGTAGATGAAGCTCAGTCAGGTACCTGCGATGCTTGTCCTCAGGAAATATACACGTGACTGAATGGCTCGACCATCTTGCGCTGACTCGAGGATTCATGGCCACTCGAGGAGCTACCCAATCACCTTCACACTGGGGAACTGGAATTAGGGAATATGTTGATAGCAGCCAGTGTTAGTACCGCGCCATTATACGTGATGCTTTTATAACGTCATTCGCCCTGATACACCATACCCCGTTAGATTCCAAGACTAATACGTTTCAAGACCTATTATTTGTGTGTAAAGATTGATCGACAACATTCCTTTATGCTAGACACTCTGCGTAAGCTAGAATTAACGTTAGCGTGTGTATTCATCATTCGACTTTATCAACAGAGTGCCGTTAGTGAAAACCGTGCAGGACACTCCAAACGCCGGCAGGGTAGGCCAGCCCGACTGAAGTCTGTCACTGTAAACAGCGTCCTTTGTTTTTGTGGGCTGGTTTCAACTAGGCTACCTCATGGTACTCAATTGATGATACTACCTCCTCGTTGGGCTGTTACGGACATGGCTATGAGGGTGAATGTCAGACAAGAGCTAGTCACGTTTTCCCATCCATCCGAAGGGGTTTTGGAGTTATGAAGGTCATGTATGCTGTGAGTCGCGTGCTCTTGGAGTGCTTGCAGTGTGAATGTTGTTAACAAAACCGTGTTAATAATGATGACCCCATTTCCCGTTTATCACACAACAGCCGATGACGCCCCGTTCAAAGCCTGTGGCGTGGACTATTTTGGACCTTTGGAGGTTCGGATTGAGATGAGTATTGGTAAAAGATATTGCCACCCCTCTACTTGCCTCTTGGAGGAAGTTATATATTTGTAATTGGTGCAGTTGATGACTCATTTTTAATGGTTCTGAAGAGATTCGTCGACCGTTCATGTGTGCCGGAAGTTGTGTGTAGCCGTAACGGGTCCAACTTCATAGGCGCAGAACCAGATATGAGGGGGAAACTTTTGCCCTCGACCAAGACAAAATCCATCAAACTCTAGCGTTTTCTTGTTTTATTTGAGGCTTTGACTCACCTACTGCTAGCTATTGGTGGAGCATGATTTGTACTGCTTGAAGAGTCATACAGACTTTCGTAAAGGCACAGACGACGTTAGAGGAGGCCCCCTACACTTACTTAATAATTACGATAATAACAGATTGTATTTCTCAGCGCATATGTGGGATGTGCGCAGACCTCACAGAAGACTGTGGGCAATAAAAACGACAAACAATGAAGTAGTGCTACAGACGTGAAATGCACCAACAAAAAGGTCATTATAGGAGAGGGAAGAATTGAAGTCTGAGAAACCCTGACGCACGCAGCAGGAAAGGAGATCGTTGGATTGTTCCGCAGATTCAGTTCACAATATGTAATGATACATTAATGCATATTCTGCATATTTTTGTATTAGTAGACACCTCAGATATTTCAGAGGCTTTCCATGAGAAACGTTTTCAAGGTAATTCGCGACTCTATTTTGATCTGCACGGTCCCTTGGTTTTCATGTCAAGTGGTTTGTAGTTCCTAAAACGGAAGCCGGGCATGCATTATACCACTTTACGCTGCTAGAAAGATACACGAAAAGATGGAAACAGGTTCAGCGCCTGGCTGGTGTGTTTTGTATGGGCTGGGTCAAGGAGTGTCCACCTCCCATTCAGGCGTACCACGATTGGACAACGGTTGTGCGAGGTCTGAGGACTGGCGATTTTGTCTTACCGGTTGAAGGCCCTGGGCATACAGGCATATGGATTAAGGCCGCAGTAAGTATAACGGCGATGGGTGCCGACAACCACGTCCGCGAGGTGTGCTTGAGAACAAACGGTGGCACGATCGTGCGAGACATAAAGTTCTCATGTTCCTTCGAAGAAATGAATGAAATTGGTGTCGCCATCGATTAAAGTTCAGATGCACACTCAACCCACAGCCATCTAAATGTTGGAATGCCACGATCGTTTCCGGGACCAGTTTTAAGGTGGTTGCCTGTCTTAAATGTTTGACGACTCTCACATATTTGGTAGGAAATCGGTGACCACGCTGCCTTTCATTATTCGTTCTCTTCTTGTTCATCCTTCTTTTCACATTCGAAGTCTTCTTGGTAGTAATTATAAGCCTTTCTTCCAAGGACTGACGCAGCATTTCGAAACACGCGCGCGACAAGTCACAAAGCATGATGCTGTTCAATCATTCAAGCTTGTTCTCAAGCAGTCCGTTCATACCTACTACCCACTGGGAGACATTTCTACGTTTACGTCGGTGTCATTTGCGATATATATCGCTCCACCGCTGTGTGACTGACGTATTTCGTCATGCTTACTTGTTTCGCTGCTCTCCGAATTCGTATCTTAGTTGATTGAACACCGTGGCCTGTTACTATGTTCACACGTTCAGTTTCCAATCATTTTATTGTCCTAGCACGCTGTAAATATGAAACTGGTCTTCAGGACCGTGCATTCTGGATCTGAATTGATTGTCCAGTGAGCTCAGGATTTGAAGGCGCTCGTTGCACTACAGATGCACCTATTCTAGACGCAGCCCAACGAGATACTCTGCACGTAGAATACTTGTAGTAGGAACAACCACTAGACATCTGGGGGTTAAGCGATTGCAATATGGCTGTCGGCGCCGAGGTCCGGTGATCGCATTCAGCGATGGTTCCGGAAAAGTATTTCAATGGGTGACATGACGGTCACTCGGGTGTTGGTGGTACGAAAGCCTCGAAGAAGACAGAACAACTGAGTATTTGCTGGAAGGCATGCCAAACGCCTTGGAGAACTGCTGCTTTCTTCACACTCTACTTTTATCAACAGCCGGAAGAACCCTGGTGGCGTGTAAACGTATACCGTTCCGATCCAGCAGAGCGAAAAACATGTTTATCATTTTTGATGCTCAATTGAAGTGAACCGAAGTATAAACACTAGCAAACGCCCTCGGAAGCTATGGTTTTGCCTTCGCGAACTCAATTCAGCAAATTTGACACTCTTCAGATTATCCTGTCAGAAAACGGCATCAAATGTGTCAGGTCGCAATTTGGAAATTCCATGATAAACAGTGAGATCCTGCATGTCCTGCATCATTTGGCACCAAGGAGACAAGCGGAATGTGCAGTGAAAACATTCTGAATCGGAAGACGAAAACACCTTCCGGCACCGATAAAAAACGAAGCTGAAAAATTCCCCCTATAATACGGTGAGATCGCAGACCAAACTACCGAGGAATTTCAGCCGAGCTGGTGGTTATCTGGAGGTTACTGACTTGTTTGAACATGCATTTCCCAGAGGCTTGTTCCGGAATCAGTGACAGGCAGGAAGAAGTGAGTGTGTTGAACGACTGATTGCCATGTAATTGTGAATTAGACGCAAACGATACAGTTTATGCAGTCACCTTACGGAGAAGGGTGGAACCTCGGAGGAGTCGTGGTGGGAATTGGCTAACTACCTGAAACTACCCTGCCAGATGGTTGGACCACGGCAAAGCAGGAAGATCTTAAGCGTCTTCACTCAGTGACCACCAGACTAGAAAAAATCAATTTTGGGCAATGACGCAGACCTCCGTTCCCTGAGGGATGGACCCTTTACATGAAGAACACCCGCTCGAAGAAAGTCGTCAACGATCGTGAAGGACGCGCGAACCACCAAAATATTTTTAAGCTGGTGATGTCGAGCCAAACAAGAAGGAAGGATTTGGCGTCCACGCTCACCATTTCCCGCACGCGGCCTGCCTACCCGCGCAGGCACGTCTCCTTATCTCTTTATCTGACTTCGAACGATCCAATCGTGTTACCCGCACAAACAGTCGAATCAGCTTTTCTAATCCGTGTCTCACCGTTGTTGCACTGTCATTCGTGTGTCTGATGTGACCACGCGCTACTGCCGTCACGTGTTCTCAACCTGGGCCCGGCTGACTACGCGCCACGGCTTGCCTCACCCGAGGCATTTTGAGAATTCGGTGGTTAGATCCTTTGCTGGCGCACGTCAGCTTGCTTTGTTCTATAGCTACCACCACCATACGTGGTCGCCAAGCCTCATTCGCCCGGTGTGAAACACTCAATGTGAATACTATCTACCATATATCCTCACAGCTTCTTTTTCTAACTCGTGGATTGGTTTCAACAAACGATGATGCTTCTGACTTCATCCTCTTGAACGGGACTTAAGTTGTACCAATGAAAGCACCAGAGAACGGTCAATCCGGATAGTTTTAAGGTTCGATAAAATTTTCTCTCGCAACATCAACGATTGTTATAGACCCCGTTGGAATTATTCACGAAAGCCTCTACAAGAAGACACCAGCTGAATGATAAAATTGCAACAAAATAAACCACGGTTTTCACATTCGGTTCGTTGAAGTTTTTGTGTTTATGGGCACCACCACCTGCTAGAAGCATATCCGATTACTCCCCCAAAAACACAAGGATGCACTATGAGAAATTGGTGGTATTCCTAACGAGTACGTCAGACATTCCCAGCCGTTTACTCTGTGTGTGTATGATTCATCTCTAATATATGTAGCCTCGCTCCTCGAAGGCACTTTCGTTTGCCCGCCACGAGTGCGAAAATGCTTTTTAAACGATGGATAAAACTCGGTGTCAAGCAGTTATATCCTCTGTTGACTCCACAGGCGCTCCGCATATAGATTACTGGTGACCTCAGACATGACGGCGATGTGCTTTTAGACAATCCGGTGGTATCCACAGTAAATCTTGGTGTTCTAAAAGTTAAGTGGAGGTTGGGTGGAACATGGTAAAACGTAAAAATAGGTCTCGCTGAAGTCTGACGTTGGTGAAGATAATGACCAGTAGACGTCAGTTACACATTTCTCGCAAGCATGTTCTTTGGCAATCTGTGATATATGAACTACAAACGATAGTGAACCAGTAATTACTTTCTAGTTCTATATGGCTGTGTAAAGGATATGACTGATATGGGTCAGTGATGACAATCCTTTAAGGATATACACCTTGTGCCATACATGACTTTTGATCTCGCCAAATCAGGGAAGGCAGTGTGAAGTTTGTGTAACTAAGGAAGCTCAAAACACTATGGTACACTACTTACGATCTAAATGGTCGAATTTCTTGTTAAAATGCAATATCAAGACGCCAGGAAAGTTAGTATTGTCATCTTAAGGAATGATGTATTCCACCCGGAAAATTGCGATGAACGTATTCATAGAACACAAAGGGATGGGCTGACGCCTGTAATGGGTTTTTCCCACAGAAGTAATGGACAACTCTGTCCACCACAAAAATAGTGCAGTGAACGGTTTTTCGAAGTATTCAAATGTTCGCACCAACACTTCTTAGGTAGGATAAAATGTGGATACTTGTCTGAACCCCAAGTCCTACTATTTACCAAAATATGTGACATTAGAGAATGCGCACCAAAATGGCCGTTTTCCAATTGAAGTGAGGCTAGAGCGCCATAGTTGCGAAAGCGATAATCATCAAATTTCTATCCTCGGGGATGCCAGTTCTGATATCAGCTCGAAATCGGTGTCCAGTATTTGCACAAGTCAATTATAATTGGATCCGCCTTTCCCTCCTGCTATCTACACAAGCTTACACTTGCGGGAATTTCGAACTACCCGAATATGGTTCTGGAATCTTCTCAGGTGACTTAACATTCTTGATGACATCGGCCGGAAGGTTTCTCTTTCACTAGTTGGATGACCATCTGTTGAACAGCAAGCTATGCAGTACAGAAAAAGTGGATGAAACTCAGAACACGAAAAAAGATTTCACCGTGTATTTCCATCGCGATCATAGAGCAGAGTGACTCTAAACGATTAACCACTATAATTACCGGGATGAAATGGTTTGTCCAATCCGCAATCTTCCGTGAACATCTACGTACCAATCAGAATCTGAAACCTCAGCTACTAATTCATTTCTCTAGTCAGTTAATTTTGTAAAATTCTCCAACTGTAAGTGCAAACTGTTTGAAAATGTAAACCTCGAATGTACTGTAGAACGTGATAATAATTTCATTTCTGTGAAGGTCATAAAGTTCAGAAAGTGTTTAACGGCTTCAGATGGGAACAGCGCAACCCGCATACTTACGATACCTTGAACCGTTTGACAGTTGGCAAAGTGGCTCGGGATGAAATCTCGAATCACATTCACGCGATCAGCTTGCCTTTCCGGGTGATTCAATCCAGTTCACTGCGGTTTCCACAACGAAACAGCCTGAGACAGCAATTTCTCTTTCTTAAGTTTCTGGGCTTTTTTTATCACGCCATGTGCTAAAACGATGAAAGAAGAGAATTTTTCATTTCCATGCGTGTTCATGAAGGCCACCAAATAAACAGCTAAGGGGCTTAGGCTATCAGATCCCTCAAGAGAATTTCACAGTTGCCTCTAATACGTACGAGTTCATTCCCTCAGGTGAAAAGCCTTAAAGGAGAGCTAATTGCACGGCTAACACGAGGTGTTTCTTTGAAGACTAGGCCTCCAAAATCAAAAGTTACTCTGCAAGTAGAGTAAACAGAAGGTAAACAGAGCTGCTACTAACCGTAAATGAATATCTTACCCTCCTTGGAGGCATGTCGCAGCTGCTAGTTATCCTACGCACGAATTACAGCGGGCACCATCGCAAAAACCCCATTGATCACCTCCAATATGGCCACATTACCTGGTCTCCCAATGAAGGTGTTAGCGTTAGTATAATACACTGCTCATCATCACTTCTAAACCTGCTCTATGATTTCAAGACACTAGATTAATTATTGTTACCACCGCCGGAAGTGAAGTGTTTCACTCCACGATAATACATATCCATGTGAGTTGTATTCACTTTACTGCTTTGTCGCAATCAGCTTAAGGCTCACAGTCGAATTTTTCAGGTAATCGACTGATCGTGGCAAAAAACGTGCGCATTGCACGAGGTAAGTAAAAACGACCTCAAGGTATGCTCGCAATTCGGCATGATTGCTGTTCTTTCAGTCTGTTGCGTGTGGCACTTGTGTGTCGATATCTGAATGCAGAAATAATATATATATGTACATATACACATATATATATGATGCAAAATCGTTCACTACACCGGTATCCAATGGTGCCGCTCTATTTTTAGGATATGAGCTAAATTGCACGTTCCAAAGTCGCTTCTGAAGTTCATGAAGTTTGCACTCCTTAACAGTTCCGAGAGTGCTTGGAGAGATGCATGGACCATGTGGGTCAGTTACATTCTCAGGACTTGTTGTAAGTCAAAAACTATTTTGAAGTACGATAAGTTAAGGTGACACGATTTCCTGAGATCCGTCTAAATCTGTCACCGTGCGGATTGTGGGACGTAGGAGTTTATGCAGATGTGTGCGACTCGTCTAGTGAGCTAATTCTGATCATTTTTAACAGTATAGTTCTCGCGGCACTCGTTACACATCGGGATTCCACGTGATCCAAACGAATGCGCGTCTCGTTGTGAACCCTTTCGAAATTGAACAGAATTCCTCACTCGATCGTTTTGTATGCGCATTCCATTCTGTAAATCGTAGACTCGCCGTCAGTGAAGCGAACGACTATAGGAGTCTGAGTATAACACAACTACTGATATTGAACAACCTGTTGCAAATGTTCATAGAAGGTTTGATCGCAATCACGGACACCGTGAACACTCAACGCAAGTTGAAGTCCGCAATGTCAGGTGAGTTTTTTACGTAAGGTTTGTTACTGTGTGTCAAAGAACCTCACGGAAGTATCTGCTGAGAACAATGCGAAGGACGCTTCGCGTGCCATTCAGGATGAAGGCAACGGATACGCGCAAATCTGTTTTGCACGATTAACGCAGGTTAAGCTATGCAGACGAGTTTCGCATACGGTGAATGTAGTTGCCACACACACGACGAGCGGGCACGAGTGTGTCATAAAGCATTTCCTGCGCTCCCGAAGCTTGAAGTTACATGAATTTCTGGCCATAGATGGCATGGGCTACAGTCAACCGGTGGTGTACGGATACGCTTTTGATTAGAAATACACTTCACTACTCAGACTGTTCGAAATTCTTCGAGCACATCGCAGTGAAGACGTTTATAATGGATAAAACGGCTGTGCAAATGAGCGAAGACTGTGTAGTGCTTGGACGTGACATCAGATTGTGGTACTTTCATATACGTGACGTTGTGTGAAAGCATGTGTTAAAAGGCAAAGTCACCTCGCAGTTGGCCTCTCTTCAACCCGAAGGATACACTAAGTTGCAACGTTACCCACTTTATACCGTAAGCTCACAAATCACTTGAGCATTATCGGCCGAACCGATCGGAAGATCATGAATTATCTGTCGTACGACTGGCCGTACATCAAGCCTTAAGCCCTTCATGCACATAATGACGTTGTCAACTTCGGTCACCACACGAAGAATCAGCTGGAGAAGGCCAGCGTAGGATTAAACAAGAGGACGCGGCAGAGGGACTGCCTAGCTAGTATCAATAAAAAATATAGGTCGACAGCTAGTGGCTGAAGCGAGAATTCAAAGCGCGAACAAATTACGGGCGTAAAGGTTTCCAAGTTGTGGATGTCGCTTTGTACGTGAAGAACATTCTTCAACGAATGATCGCGTCCGCCAATCGTCTCTTCCAAGAACATTCAAACGGACGGACCTGCACGACTGCATTTTGGAACAATAGCTGTGTGCTGCGTAAGCGGTTCTATCATGATCTCCTCGAATATTGCAGCCTATTTTGCGACATGATGGCGACGCTTACGTCTTAGGTAGCATGCAAGGTATGTGCGAATGTCATTCTTACCGTTCGGAGCGGTTTTATTGTATGCGCATTCTTTAGGTGCTCCGAAGGCATTTCTGCTCCTGCAGCAAGGTCTAGCGTAGTGTTTGCTTCCGCTTATAAAGGTCATGCTGCCATTCGTCGTCGTTGGTTGGTGGAGTACAACTTGCCAACTCGGAAGTCGGTGGACTCACAGCTTCAACCTTCCGCTGCAGTCTGCTCCAGCCGCCAGTACAAAGCACTGCATAAGTGCAGCGGTCTCACTTCACTGACCTCTTTCAACGGTATGACTGCCACTTTCAGCAAAAGAGTAAAATGTTCAAAGACTGATTAATATTTTTCCGGCTTCTCCATTAGCGCACCTACAAACAGTAGGCAATCAAGGTGGATAGGAAAGCCTCATACAAGATTGCCAAGTGGGTACTGCAATGAGACCGTACGGATCAACATCTACCGATTAGCCAGTCGCTCAGTCCGGATGCATTCAACCCCACCTGACGTACATGGGTGTTCATTCTGTAGCAACCAGCTTCCTGTATCCAATCCGTGAGTCAGGCGATTCATAACCCAGTCATGCGACTCCTTTATAACTGAAAGTAAAAGGCTGCTCGCTACGCGTTTCGCTGACTTATCCCTAACCGCAAACCGTGGAACGATTTTTCGCGGCGCGTCTGCCCGAATAACCATTTCTCAAAAAATGACCTGTGTAAAACACAAACGGAAATTACCTGACGTATCTATGGAGCTAACGCCATTGGGGCTAATTGTACCCTGGACAAAGTTTGTTATATTTCGAGGTCCGGTGGTAGTACGTCGGCCGAGATCCAAATCAGAAACCTCAAAATTTTGGACTGCTGATAACGGGGGGGGCAAACTTCTTCATCTGGCTCGGTTATCAGCCGCAGAGATGCGGAGAGGCTGGATGAGACACAGTGTATACTGAAATACTATCAGATAACTGGTACTAGCGTAGTAATGTACGATAGCAAGTGGTTCACTGACAGTGAATTGGCTCAGCAGTATGGCATAGGTGGGCGGAGAGAAACGGCGTTAAATGATTGGCGCAAGCAGTAAATATGGTATATTTTGCGAAATTCGGTCAAGCAAGCCATGGAACGGAGATATAACACAGTCCGACGGAAAACCACTGCACGACTGGATCTGTGTATTAGAGTTAACGGAAAAACTGTCGCCACAGCTATTGACTTTGCTGTTCTAAAGCGCGCTACAAGGTACTTAAACGATAAGGAGCCATGTACCAATCAGAACCTAAACGCAGTTAGTGATGGCTCTCATTTCCGCGTGACGGAACTTACCTTTAATATGAGACCTTCTTACCCATCGTACTTTAATTTGTAAGCGTGTCCTGACATTCGTTTTTTGCCTTCAGATTTTTGGCGTTGTAAAAACTTTCAATGAACGCCATTTAATTGATAACATAAGTATGAACGTATAAAAACCGTTTTGGTCAAGCCGCTACTCAGTAAAAGTACAGTCGGACAAGGCGTAACTCCACACTCAAATAATAATATAATATAATAGACACACATGTGTAACAAATATATATAATATGATAATAATACGAAGATATAATTCCAAAGTGAAATTTTATTTGAAATCTTATTATATTTTTGACAATGTGAATTTGCAAGAGTAATTTGTTTTAACCAACACATTTCTAGGTCAACCTGGACGTTTTTATTTTGGTTACGTACGGATTTTTCGTGCTGCTATTTCAAACGCAATGCCGTGAGCTGGAATAATTAGATCTACATAATGTACAGAAATTTTGCGCAACTTTCACTCATATTCGGTACGTCTCTCAGTACTGTTGCAATGTGTCTGCTGGTTGAGATAATTAGTTTATCACGTGATAAAACAATTTCCTAATTCATAATGAATTGTTGGACAATTTGTTCTGTTAGTATTAGTGAATTTCCATAGAATTAGTCTACAAATGCATGAGCTACCATTGTTCAAGTTTTCATAGCCAAAGACAGTTGCATCGTTCCATCTATACGCAAAATTCACCGCATAAACTAAAATCATTAGGCAATGCTTGGTCCAGTGTAGGATTTGTGCAGCGATAAATTCACTGGTCTCAAGACCGTGCTCAATGCTTGAATTGATTAAAGAGGAGTCAGCACTTTGCAAGTCGTCGCTGCAGTAGATGCGTTTTATGGAAATATCTTTTAATGCTAACGTGCACAAAATTAACTTTTCCCGAAGTATATAGCACGAATATCAGACGCCAACTAAGAACAAGAATGAATGATGAAGACCAACGTATGTTTTGGAGAAATTAAAATAGTTTTCCACCAGTGCTCAGTGACACCGATACGCTAATGGTACTATGAGGGCTGATGATCTGACAGTCGAGCGCGCGACGATGCCGGAAGTGGGTAAGGCGCCATTGGGACGCGTAGGCTGACGAACATGCGAACGACCAAACACGGTCTCATACAACAAGCTGACGAAAACGGAGATCCTTGCGAACCTAAATACAACGCGAACTAGGATTTTAGGTAGGATTTTGCGCATCATACGAAATAAGGCATATGAAAAATTTTCCGTTTGGCCATCTTTTGAGTGACTGCTAGATGTTCAGTCAAGACGCTCAAAATACACTCAAAAGAGGGTCGTGCTACATGGGACGGCAGGCGGACCGGGGTTATTTCCAGGTAGCTACATGCTGACGGATAGGTCCCTCAATTATTAAAAGTGTGTGTGTGATACTTGAACCACACCCCGTAGTTCATGAACGGCACATTGCATAACTCAAACTCTGTGGGGACTTATCAGACTGCTTCAAACTATATTCCATAACACTGTGGTCGTAGCGCTATAAATGACCTGATATACTTCGAGCAACTTATTACACCCGAATACTAGGTCTGTGTGACTAAATTTAACACCCAACATTCATTTACAGTTACGTTTGGTACTCAGTTACTCGGTTTCGATAAATTGTGGAATAAATCTTTTGTTGACATGAGTTAATCTTGGTTTACACATATATCCCTTAGGATTTACTGCTAAGGGATCTTTGTGACAGTTTTTACTCTAATGACACACGTGAGCAATCTTCAAACCGGCTGGTGCGTGCATGGATAAAGTGGGTTGAAGTGAGCCCAGCACCGTCATCATGCGGGCTAATTGAAACATTTAATTACTCAATATGGGGTTTTTGGAGGAGGATAACAACAACTTAATTTTTCTTTCACCTTCCGCAAGTGACTGTGGCAGCCAGTTACTTGTATATTCACCCAAACAATTTGACACTCAAATTAGGCCATCCCGGGAAAATTCTAGACATCATCGATGAATTCTGGATATTCCGCGCAAAACGAAACTGTTGAAGCGTGTAAATTTACGTAATTTGCCTTTGAATACTTACGTTATAACACACCTATAACGTTTAACTCCTTCCTGGATGAATTCCCCAATATCATTTCCAAAGAAATCGACAGAACTCAGCATACCATAATTTAACACAATCCAGATAAACCAAACGTATAAGTAACCAGCGTGTGTTATGTAGTGTGCATGACTTGAAGTACAAAGTTGGCATACAAGAAAGAATGAATTGAAAAATTGTGTAAACAAACATATTTTTTTGCTGATTGTCGAACTGTACAACAAAAGTGATACAGATGTAGTCGTTCTGAAATATTGGCACACTTGTGATTGAAAGCCAAAATTCATATGGCTAATGAGGACTCTAACTGGCATTTACTAACATTGAGGCACCTAGGTTCATGCAACATCGGTATGGATTCCAACTCCTCTAAATAGCAGTAGTCAAAACAGCATATGCTTTCTATGAGATACCCAGCGTCTTGGGTAGCAGTGTTAAGTTTGATCAAGTATATCTCTCTCAGGACCAGCGGAGATCATCAAGGTAGGGTGATTCATGCTCAAGTTCCGAGGAGGTTGATACGTTGCGTGGAACCGTGTATACGGTCATTTAAAATTTGTGCATGTCTAACTGATTAGTGGCATTCGACAACGTGTTTGTCCTTTGCTATTTACAAAAGGGTGCATTATGTACACTTGTTTGATTACTTTTATGACGTGGCACGCTAGCTGGCAGGTGTTGACTAGGCTCTTCTAATAGCTTTTGCTGTGGTAGATGGGCGAATCGCTGAAGTAGCAGGTGAGATCTAACTCTGGCTACGTTTTTGTCCACTCATTAGTTTCGCTTTCGTCATTTTTCCATTGACCGCCCCCATTACTACCATCCTCTTTTGAAACTTATACAAGGGAGGCTATCTTAAATGGAACCCTTAATAACTATGTGTCTGAGCACTAATAGTTTGCATCGTACCAAGCTACTGCCGTGGAAGAAATCTCTACCGCAGATCATTATATAATGATGACTAATAATAATGCAGCTATGTTACAGCTGAAACCACTGTACCGACATTTTGTTATTCCGGCAGACCACCATGAATTGCATGAAGTTTCACTTGAATGTATTCATTCAAGCCAGCCACTGCAACATTGATTTTTTAACAGTTTGTTTGAGGATAGTTGATACATTTTCTAAAATAGCATGACAATATTCAGCGCCAAGAAAACAGTGTAAGCTCCCTTGGGAAAGTAGGATGGGATTGTATTTAGACCTGTGCACTAGACATTGCTGGTTGGGTTTAAGACTAATCGCGGTATTGAGAATTTTTGTCACTTCCGCTTTAATAATTTCTTTATTCTCAAGCACAAAATGGGTTGATCCAATCAAATAAAATAGGTTGTGCTGTACGGGTGAAGGAAATTACGTCTGAGTTTCGGAAAACGGACTTGAAAATGCCGGTAGCTGCGTAATGAGAACGTAGACTAGTGAATGGGTCGTTTGAACGTTCTCCTGGATTGTGACATTGTTAAGACATTTGAGCCTGAACATTGTACGCTGGCATTTATTTAGCGCTGTCATTTAAGCATGAGTAAGAATTTCGCGTTATTATGTTTTCAGACATTATTAACATCAAGTTACTACCGTGTTTGTCATCGAATTTTCAATTGTATTTGTGGTCACTTTATTCTGCATTTGAAGTGTAGTTCACCAGACTGACAATAACAATACACCAAAATGGGGGTAAACTGCACTTTCCGTTGATGCTTCAGACCGTCAAAAATGAGTTGGTTGGTTGAAGCAAGCTGCATAAATATGTTGACCTTTGGAAATGCAAGGAGGCTTACGTCTCTTGTTGTAGTACACCAGGGGTTCCGTGAAACGGGCCCGGCGACTTTGGCTCTGCACTCGTCATTTCCTAGAATTGCAAACCAAACCGGACTGATAATTAGAATTTATAAAAATTCAGTCACCACATCACACAAACCTCAAAGCACGGTCTGTCAGATTCACTGAGTAGCTAAAAACGGTCAGGCATCACTTAGGTGAAATAAGCCTTGAGCTGTCCACTAGGGCCAAGAAAACATTTGTGAAACATTCCTACCCATTATGGTAGCCTGACTGCAATCTAATCGTTTGTCATTCTCAACTTTGGGCTATGAACTTTGCATTCTTTTTCGAATAATGTTAAAAGTGGGCACCGTACAAGTAAAATGATCAAATAACGTAGAAATACAACACATCCATTGGCTCCATTGTGAGCAGGTTTTTATCTTTTCATGTTGGTTTATATAAGCACCACAATACTTCTACCAGTTGTTGGTGTCGTAGCAAAATTAGCAATCTACGTAACCGGCTGGACATGTTCAGACTTTTCTTGCTCAACCAAATTAAAAGCAGATTCGACAAAACTTTCTTACTGCACCGGAATAAACTTGAAGGGTACCAAACTTACCTGACCAAACATATTGATAGTTGTGTTATTGCCTCATGTAAGCGGACTTTGGAATGGGCAGTACATCAGTAAGCAAACGACAAACACCTGTTATAACCGTACACATTCGTCATTTTGAGCTAATATAATCTGTAGAAACATTCCGACAATATTTAAATTAAGCGCATAGCATGACACCTACTGGAGTATCATAGCGTTGAAAGTGTGAAACAACAAAATCTCTGCACTTAAACAACGATGGCAGAAAAGTTAAGAAAGTGTGAATGCTATTTGTTAGATACATTTCGAGCAAGTGACGGTATGGGTAGTTTAATTGTAAAACAGCTTCAGGGACCAAAAGAGTACCACCATGCGTGATTCTAATTTTGCCCTCAACAAGTCATGGTAGCCCACAGTTTTGTAAGAGCTACGTGATAACTGGATATTCACACATAACTTCCCGTCCAATGTAAAAGGTAACTTGCAATATGCCCTCGCAGTTCGATATCGTCTGTAAAGAGTCAACCATATACGTTTGCAGGTTAAGCTGTTGTGTGTTCTACGTATCTATTAGCATAACTTCAAATAATCACAGAAACTAGACAATTAAACTCAACCGGATGTACCTTCACTTATGTTCCACTTGAGCTAACATTGTGATCAGTTTCAACATCCTCGTGCTCTTTGAAGATTGCTATACCTACCTCACCAGTTGAGCATCAGGGTTTTAGTGCGAGCACTACCGAGATCCATTATTTCACATAAAATCAAGATGTCTTGCACGACTGCTTTCATAATATGTTTAACTTTATTCTAGTTAACTGTTACATGCGTTTAGATACATGAATGGTGCGTCAGTTTTTTTGTACGACTTTATTTGAGAACCTTTTTCACCCGTCTAATTCAAAACGCATGAAACACGTTACCTCATTTATATTGATTTCATCTATTCAACAAATGAAAAGTTGTTGAATAAGCTATCTTGACGACTGTGCCGGTGACTCAGGGATAGACACAACGAGGTCATCATGTCTAAGCAGTAAAATACGATGTCCGTAAGGGTCATCAGATTAGGAGAGAAATATGCGACATTTTGTCGACCCTGCGCCTTAAGCATTTACGAAGAATTTGCAAACGTAAGCGACGTTCGACTGAAAATTTATCATTGGTGTCAAAATCGCTATCCTAGTTCAGTTGGACGTGCATTGTTGTGATTTCTTGTCCGTTCTTCATTCCAATAATTCACAAAGTTGATTGTGTGAAACCTGTCAACTGGATGTCATTCTCACTACTATCCTTACTGACGGGTATTCACAGAGTCGGTGGCTTGAGACGTTAGGTGGGATGGCGGCTGACTAAGCAGAGTGGTGTGAATGTTGTCGTTGTTTCACCGAGTTATCACTCATGTGAGGACGCGAGAAAGCATAGGCCGTAAGAAGGCTGTGTTACTGTTGACGCCTTTCTTTCAATTACAGCTTGGTTGTTTGTCTTTCAGTTGTACGCACCTTAATGTTGAATGTTTGAATATAGGAGCAGTTATTTTCAGTATCTGGGCCCCTTCCCATCCCCTCTTCTTTTCTCCTCTCTTCCTTCACAGGGTTCAACCTTTCTGTTCATAGCTGCGTGACAGGTAAGCATCAGTGAGAACTACTGATGTATTGCTGTCTGTAATGATGATGACGATGTTTCTTTCCGGTTAAAACTCGTCAGTGGTGCATATCTCTGTTGCGGCCGAAATTAGAACACCGGCCACGGTTTTTGAGAGAAAGCTGTTGGCAGTTCTACCACTGCTCTCAAATTAGATACGATCGGATTGTCATATTCGAATGGTCAGACAATTCTACATGTAGGTAATTATCAGGCTGCTCCATTGTTTCACAGAAACAAAGTAGCGCGTGAAATATAACATAAAACTAACTGAATCTTCGGCCACTCGTTGGCAACGTGAACTTTGTTGTGAAAATTGTTCACTTTTCAACGTGCGTCATTGAAGAGACTACCCAGAACATTGGTATCTTTTAGCAAAATGGCACTGTTAAATAAAACAGCACCTTATACACTAGCGTAACATCGGTAGAAATCAGATAGACAAGTGACTTTTTACTAAAAGAAAGATCCTCAACATTGTATGAAGGCAAGCAGAATCTTTCAAACATCCAAAAATTATCGCTTTAGATAATACCGTCAGTAGCGCCATGTCGAAGTATCAATACTTCCTACTTACTAATCTCTTTCTTTGGGACAGATTTCAAGGAAATCACAGTAAAGTAAGTTTCAGGGGCGTAAATGTGAGACTCAACATCATGTGGTCGTGGAGGTTTAGACAGAAGTAGCACTAGTATTGAAAGTTTGCGTGATGTCGCTGCGAGCATTCGTGTTAAAACTACAATTGTGTAGATTCCGTGGTGGTTGGCTCATTTGTCAGTTTTTTCTTCGAGCATCTATTACGTGTGTGTACGTTCATTCGAAAATACCGTGATTTTAGCATACTTCAGTATACTGTGTGCATTTTTGGAATTTATACAGCTTAAGGCTGCAAGGCGAGAGACATAATCTCCCAGTTTGCTTAAATCTGACATCTTTACCACGCACAATGCTACCACATAGCCGAGGCCTGCAACTGGCACTATTATGTCTATCAGTTAGAACAGAAAACTCGGAAGTAACACTAACATTTAGCGTTGCTGGGCCAGAGCGCAACAGCTTCCAAGTGGTTTCTGCAAATAAAAAAGCGTCAAACAGTCTGTCACATATCGTCCACAAAGTTTCTGCTTAAACAGCCAAGTTCGCGTTTGCGCCAAAAGATTGACACGTTTCTCCCATTTACCCCGCGCTTACAATGGCATCTAACTTTACACACGGGACGCTAACCCGGTGGTCTGGGTAGAAGGCCTAAATCTTGTGTTAAACTTCCAGCCACGCTTCAAACTTAAGATACAGAATAAAGGTTGGCAACCATAGCTTATGATAGATAAACTAATTCATTTGGAGTAACACAATATCGCAAAATGTGTCCTAGTTTGTCGTTTACTTTCAGCTTGGAAGCCATTCATTTTGGGGGAATTCTATGCCTGGAACGGAGAATGTTACGCTAGTGACCACTTTCCCCAAGGCACCAGTTTACTCCTAGAAGAAACGCTTCAGCAACCGAGACCGAGTGAAACTGCTATAACAGATTTAAGCAACCTAAATTTTTATAGAATATGTGGTACGAACAACTCTGCTAAAATTTCGTATTGCCTCTTCAGTACCAAATAACAATAACCAGGAGCATATATATGACACTAATTGGATGGGGGGTGAAGAATAAAATAGCAAATGGGGTGGAGAAACAAGAGGACAGAATGATTAAGTCCATGGGAGTCTGAGGCTTACATATAATTGTTTTTGTACACACAACACTGGCTTGAGACGACTAATCGCGACCGCCTCGGCAAAACGCAGGAAACGCGGATTAGCGTGACGCATTATAATTCTGAATGTCAACTCTGGATTAATCCGGTGGCCAGTGACCAACATGTGCCTGGCGATAGAGGAGGCCGTAAGCTTGCGTGATCCAGGGACGAAGGGAGTAGACTGCGCAGTCACATCCTTCACCCCCCCATCCAATTAGTGTCATATATATGTTCCTGGTTATTGTTATTTGGTACTGAAGAGGCAATACGAAATGCTAGCATCTACCAGTGTCCGTCTTCTTACTGCTATGTTCAAATTTATGAAGGGAACCAACTGTTTTAAACTCTGCTAAAGTTTGCCGCTGCAAAGTAATGGCTAAAAATTTCGGGATAGAGTTTAAAACATTCGTTCTGGTTACTATTCACAGCCAGGAAGATGCGTAGTGACAGTGATGATTCTAAAGTGGAGTGAGACTTTTGGCATCCCCGCCGGCAAGTGACTGCTCAAAGGAGTATGATTGTCTGATACTCGGATACTCATTTCCGTAATATTCCTCCTTTTTTGACATGATACCATCTCGCTTCATTATATTTCAAACTCACAGTGCTTTTTATATTTTTTACGTAACGTTTTTATGTGCATTTCATTGATTTCCAATGTATGGGCTATTGGTACAATCCTACAGAGGTTGGAATCCAAGCAAACGTTATGATCTTTCGTTTATCTGGAAAGCCAAACAACTTCAAATAATAGTTTTGCAATAGGTCAGATAGACTTAAGAATTTTAATATACTGACTAGGTTTTATTGGGAGTTTTTGCCCTGAGTTAACACGGTAGTGTTTAAAGTTGCCCGTGAAAGATGGTAGACCAAATGAATTACTGACATAGGATCATGAACCATCACTTGAATTGTGACACCCTCAATGTTACTTATAAAACCGACTCTGTTCTGCTCAACACAGAGTTTGTCTAGAAGTTGTTTTTAAATAGGTGCAGCCTGTGTGTCATCATAAAAGCGAACATCCAGACAATTACTTCGGTTCATCTATAGAGACGTCCAATCTGTCGAGGGTTCTTGAACTCACTGGCCACTGTTCATGATTCTGTTGGACAAAAGCAGGCGATTGAAGATTGTTTGCAGTTAGTGACCCGAATTTTTGTACCTTATTATGGACCCAAGTGAACAAACATCTGCAAAAAGTCTATTTAATTAAATCGTATGCGGAGATGAAATCGCCCAGCTTTATACTTTTTTCAAAAAATTGGGCAAGACATCATTTTTTCTCCCAGATCGTTTGCGTACTAACCGAATAGTGTGTGCGGCAGGTTTGTGGGAAATGCTTTGGCTAATTTCCTTTACGGATTGTTAACAGGTTACTTTGAGCCTCCAAGTGCTCAGCTGCTTCTGCAGCAATTAATGCATATTACTTTTTGAGTCAGTAGCGAACAACAGCCTTTTCAAAATTCGGTGGTTTGATTCGGTTAAAAATGATCAGAAGGACTGAAGATGAAACTCATGGGAACGAAACTTCCGAGCAGACTTTTGCTCCATATGCTGATCGTTTTTATCGTTCGCTCTTGGCTAGAGTTTCCCAGCGAACGGTTAAAATTTTATGGATTTGTTCACTGATTATATCACTTGAAGTCAACTGATTTCTCTGTATTTAAGTTATACTGTCCACAGTGATTTTTTGTCAAAGTATTGCGTACATTTATTGGGCTATATATGATATCTCGTGCAGTCTGATATCTGTGGTATGCCTTTTTAAACAAACTATATGGTGAATCAAAGGTGGCTACTACGGATTGAATGAGTGAAAGATTTTCAGTTGTTCGCGTAACACTCTTTCACGATGTAATGAACTCAGTGCGCCACGGGATACTTTATCTGTTTTGAAGAATTAGCTTCTAATAACACATTTTTTATTAAATAGCCGTAGTTTTGAACGGTCTTTTAGATTTTAATTACTAGGATTTTCATTTCAGTTTACATAGCGTTTCAATGTTATTCTGATAAAAAGTGAAATGGTCACATAAGTTCGCAATAAAAACTGAATGATCTCACATCACAGTAGGCAAATTGGTCAATAAATTACACACAACTATTGCTTTATTCACAACCTACGATTTGCCTGACGTGAGAAACGACGACATATTTTTGAGCAAGCACGTTTCATGCTTTCAAATGAACCAAGTCAACACTCATTGGCGATTGAAGATTTATAAAAAGACATGGCCGAACAAACAAAGCCGTTATTAAACTCTATTGCACACGGATTTGTCTTATAAATGAAACAACTGATAATCACATATGGCTTAAAAGCCGATAAACGTTTGACTCGAAGTGATTTTAATAAAATCCATTACAAAAGGTTTGTGTTTACTCTTTCTTTGAAAGGAACGTCCATCTTGAGTTGCCGACACGCAGGAACACTTGGAATCATACGCTGCTACGGAAGTTAACAAACGACATTTTTAAGCCTACGAAAAACATCTTTCACAAAATTAAAGGGCGTAGTGCGTGATTCTATTATGGTCAGTCGCCTATAACTCTTAAACCTATGATTAAAGTCTAGAATATGAATTCAAGTGTAGTTATTAGCTTCTATAACTCTGTTGAGTGAGGCAGCAAAATCAATGGGGCGTAAACCCCATATTGGTCACCTCGTTGGCAGTGATAAATGTTACATGGATAATATGAACCATAACTTTTCAGGAATAATTCAGTCAATACTACCTAAGTTACTCTACCCCATAAAACTCGCGGTATGTGGAAAATCTTGGACATTCACATATTCCCTCTTCCATCGGACGATCAACTGCAGGTTTGCTATAGCGCACCCAGTAGTTTTTTTAAGTACAAGTGGCATTATTACTAACGGGCAGTTCAGCAGTTGTGATAATTTAGCCATGACTCAGGGCTGCAAAATGGTGCCTCGACTGGACCAAACCACCCAGAGGTAAACGTGTCTGGACGTGGCGAATATTCCACCGGCCGAGTTATGGAGTCAAGGAACTGTGGTTTTTCAGCCTAGCGAGAGAGGCACTAGCCGTGTCGGGGCATGCTGCTTCTGTCGTTGGCTTGACTCCAACAGAAGTCTAAGCATTTTGTAACAGGCTATCTTTTTAAATGGTACAAATAATGATTTCTATGCAGTCTGTCGGTAAAATTGACATAGCGTAATTTACTTTGTTATCAAATGACAGTATGAACTACTGAGAAGTAGCATCCTTCTGTCCTCCGCTAGAAACGTTTACTCGTCGAAGAATTCATTCGACGATGAGGAATGCTTGAGTCATTGATATTCAAAGCAACTCAAGTGAAAAAGTAAATATATCACGTACACGAAGCCTGCTGTGACTGGCTCAGATTAGGTAGGATATGGCTATGGAAAATCGGAACAGGATTATCTCAACTGTTTCATTTCATGGCCATTTTGCACTGACATTAAATTCACGAAATTTCTTTTGATCTTATCTATCAATGGGAATAATTAAAACGTTGGAACTTTTGGCGTTTTGTTTATGAAAAGTTTGCTGAACATTTGGTGTACGCTACCGGTTTCATAATAATATTTACCATCACAGTTATTCTGACTCCAGAAAACAGATAGGTAGTCGGAAAAATTTGATCTTTCAAAATACTGCCCCCGCTGGCCACATGTATAGTTGCAATTCTGGCGCTGTGTGTGACCTGCTTCACTCAAAATCCGATCAAAATCGGAGTCAACCCACCACCATCCTCACGAAAGCAGTTTTATTTATACGTCTGTCGTCTACTAGATAGCCATATATCAGACTGTGTCCTATGTCCATTCCAACTTTGCAATCTATTATCCATCCATTACTCACCGGTTTTCACACCTAAAATTCATTTTTGCGTGTTTCGTGAGACTTGTTATCCAGTGTGTGCATGGATGTCAGATGGCGCTTGCTTAGTTGTGCCGTCTACATCGGGGTGTCTAGCACTATAAACAGTTCGGCTGAGTCACAGCCGTAAACAACAGGGAGGTCCATACATATCTGTGTAACTTAGTCGTACTGAATGTTAGCAGCAAACGGTGAGGTGATTTTAATTGATAGGTTTTGAAGCATGTTTTTTGAAACCGATGCGGTTTAGTTTCCTCAAAATTATGCATTAATGAAAAAAACATTTAGTTTATGGCGACCCCACTTTTTTCTACTGGAATACTTTTGGCAAACGACCTAGAGGAACATCAGGCAATTTTGTTGATAAGTTGATGCTAATAGACATGTAATGTGTTAAACGCAGGGAGGGAGTATACACTAAAAACACCTTGAATAACATGAAGGGAATAGTGAACTCAAGAACGATACGTTGTCAGCACTAGCAGATTTATTATGGAGAAGCAGGTGAAACTTGATCAGTAACCATAGCCTTGTAGTTTCGGAGAACACCAAATAGTCGGCAACAGGTCAACAAAAATAAAACCGACGGTGGGAACGGAAAAGCGCCTGAGTTTTTGTTAGTTCTTCAAGCCTGACACTGAAGGTGAAGAAGTTACACCATAAAACTTATTGATACCATCAATGAGTGGGATTGTGTGAGTTTGAGTATTGAACGCTGAGGCCTGCATTCCAAATTCCCACATTCTAATGACCTCACCATCATCTTCGTTAAAACGTTTACAATTCAAATTAGAAATCCGTCAAACCACGCAACGTCCGCATTTCAGTCTACTGTCGCCAGGTGTACATCAAAATTCGCTAACTCCGCTTCATGATAAGTCACATGAAAACATCAATAAAGACAGAAGATACTCGCGCTGATCGGCGAATTATTATGGAGTTGCATTTTTGGTCGTATTCTCTGAAGACATCATTGTCTATTGCAGTTCCGTAGATATTAGGATCATTAAGTTTAATTTCCCTGGAATAAGTTTACTTAACGTCACGTATGAAAAAAACGATTGAATTGCAAATGTTCTGACCCCAATGGGATTGTATCCTCTTCTTGAAGTACGGTGGCTGACTATTATGCGCAGGTCTCCTATAAATAACAAAACCCAAACAAGAGCTTTTATCCAGTTCACTTTGTTCGGTTTCTCATAATCAACCATCGTTCACGTCCTGCTGGACTATTCTGAATTCACTTACCTATTTTCCTGATCAGTATAAACGTTCAGTCAAAGTTATTTAACCTTCGATTAGCCATAAACACTGCACTGTGCAGTAATTAACAAAATAGACAAAACGTTGGTAGATTCAGCAGAAAAGGTTTCTCCATTTTATGAATTACCTGAACATTGCTGCTAGCTGGGTTAATCTGACCAGTGGTGGAAGTATTGATGAGTTCATTGGTCATAAAAGACTCGGAACCAACCACATTCTAGCCAAAGGAGGATCAGTGGCATAGTTTCACGTTGTGGCAATTTTATATTTACAGTCCACTGAAAATGTGTGTATTTGATTTGCAACCAGTTGGCTTAGTAAAAATAGAAAAAGATGGTGAAATCATTGGCCAGTTTGTCAACCATTATTCATGAATGTCCAGTAGACCGTGATACCTTGGATGTTTCGAGAATTTTGCATAGCCGTAAACAAACAAAATCAGCTGGAGTTGTCAACCTGCTAATGCAGCGCGCACTCCTTTTTTTATCTTAGAAGATAATTCGAACAAAGTCTCCCGATTTCTGAATATAAGTCTTAAAATATGTCCTAACACTGAATGGGTGAGCATATCACAAACCAACATGGCTACTTTATTAGAAGTTTGTCAGCTTTGTACTCACTACTAGAAAAAAGGATCTAGCTCAAGGTTTGATGGTTAGATCAAGAATCACCTGTTTGGAAGATGATGGTTAGATCAAGAATCACCTGTTTGGAAGAAAGACTAATCCTGGTTTGATGCTCATTGCTAAAAAATTGTGGCACCCATGAAACTTCTCTATGAAGAGGTTATTTTAACAGATAATTTTGGCCGCTCTGTCTGCTGACAGCCTAGACATACCCCCGAGCGGTTAATTTACTAGGATGAATCGCTACGATGTCCATTGTTAAAGTTAAATCTGGGAGACGAACTATCAGTTCAAGACCAATCGCTCCTTGTATATTGCTTTCCCTGTTACCGCATTACGGCCTAACCTAGAAGTGAATGCTAATTGCACTACTAGAAGCTAGTCATATGGATTGAGGGGCAACATTTATCTCTGATGAGAACCGGTTGCCGAACATCAATTACCAGCTCCACTCTTTCGAACCTCTTCGTCACCAGTTATCATACGGACGTCCTTGAGTTGTTTACAAGGTTGCCATCAATCAACCCATGAATGTCGACCAGCGCACTCTGGTGACTGTAGTAACGACTGCACAAATCCATCCTGGGATGCTACCAAAATTTGTCTAGTCCACCAGACGTTTATGGTGACATATCAGTCATAAGCCCTGTAGTCACACAAATATATTAACCCAACCGTATGAAATAAAATTCAGTGAACGTTAACTCCAGGTATAAGCAGCAATATGAAGTTTAGTACAAATGTTTATTGCTATACGTCGACGATCATCCCCGTAGGTTGTGCTGTTTGTCTCAATACACGTTTTGCCGAAATTTCTGTGATTGTAATGGCTTGATGGAAAATTGTAGGAGGTGGTGATTTCCCACGCCGTCAATTTTAAATTATCACGATTTTTTGACATTTGAGGAAGAGTAACAACAGATTTTAAATCCACGGCTTAAGCCCGAATATTTGCTTAGTGGCGCCCAGCAGACAGGATAACGTGTAAGTGTTTCCGGAAGTAATTAACACGAACATTCTAGTCTTTCACGATCATTCCACCAATATTGTGCTGAAACGCACCATTGATTGTTGTTCGTCATCCATCAAACGTAAACTGGATTTAAACAACTGTTCTCAATTTGATTGATGTCAGTGATATAAGCCCAAACATTAAAGTAAGACATAATAAAATAAGCATGAACGATCAGGCAAATGTGAGTTTGGCATGTTCTGTGACTATCGTACTAGACGGTAGATTGGGTGGTTGACTGTGCCCAAATGTGAAGCTTTTGAGCTTCCGGTGTGTTTTTGTAGCTCAGCTAGTAAAAAAATTGTCGCAGTTTGCCACATCGTTTCATCCGCTGATAGGGCTTTAGATGAACTACCCAAATAAGGTGGCCATTTTAAAAGTTCAACGTTATTTTGTTCTGCTTATCTACCACGATCATATTTTCAACAAAATTGGTGCAGTGGGAATGACTGAGACCTCTGCAATTTGTAAACTGGTTTGGTTCGTTCAGAAATGCTAGTCAGTATACGCGACATTTAGCCGGGTTACGGCCACTTTATGTTTGTCCACGATAACTCACGATGTAGAACGTACCATGGAAAACAAACAAAGCCAAACTGTCAAAATTTGTCCACGTTCAAATACTGACAAAAGAGCAGTTTCCAAAATAACGACGAATACGCATACTGATTGTTTTCGTTTCGCTTTCAACGGTGCTTGATTTGTTAACAGTCCGTTTTCCTTTGTTTAATGCTAAAGTGTCGTTCTGGCGTAAAATAGCGATGATCAGGTTGTACGAAAATGTTTATGTTTGTATTTCAGAATTAATTTTCATTGGAACCTAAATTTTATATGAGTAGTTTAGTTTAACTAGTCCACAAAGCCTCTACCTGTTACACTGAAACCCTCATTGGGCACCCTGTTAGCTCCGATGTTTTGCATCAGTGTTACGGCACTTTATTTTAAAAGTCCTTCATCAGGTAATGTTCCTCTCCAACTACTTACCAATTGCTTCCATTCATGACAACCACAATATTGATTTTCTTAAGTAAGTTGTGAAGTTGGGCCGTCAGTATTTTTAGCCCTTTACTTATTATCATTCGCGTTGAATGCAAGCTGTTTCTTTGGTTTCTACGACATTTTGCACGCATGAAGAGCTTTGATTCGACGTGATTGTAGTCTATGCTGATAAAAGTAGAACTGTGCTTTCAAGATAACTCTCGTAATTTTTTCGTGTGGTTATTTGAATATCCTAACGTTCTGTTCAAAGCATTCCTTCGTTTGCTTGCTTTACCTCGATCGGAACTTACTTCCGTAAATCAGTTCCATCATTCCTGTAACACACTGGGAAATAACCGACTGAATAATGACAGAACACGACAAGCTCACTGAACAGTTTGGTGCACAATAGCAACGAGCAGGGTTATTATAAACGAGTCGAACAAAATGTGCATACTGGAACTGCAGCACTCACAGTTGTACTTTTACCTCAACAGTCCACACCCCGGAATATGCGACCTAAAACGACCGGTTTTCTGGAAGAAATTAAAACTTACTAGACAGTTCGTTAAACATGTTTTAAGCACAAACATTTTGACACTTTTCGCACGTTACATCAAGTGAATGTGATGGCCAGAAATACTTGAGCTCAGATAGACGCAAAGTATACAGCTGACATCTGCATGACGTGAAGATGTTTTCTTTGGACAGGAAAGATTAGAAATAAATTGTCACATTTTTCCAGTGTAAAGAGCTATCGTGAAATTCGCATGCAGTTTTGGCTCAGTTCAAAGGATGTGATCAACGTCGCATAAAAATTTACGCTTTAAACTTTTCTTGATGCTTGCACTAGAACTCTTCAAGAATTTAAGTTCACTGACCAGTACAGAGTTGGTCTACAATTAACGTAACCTTGTTGAATCTTATCAGAGCCATGTATGTCAATAGGCCGAACCCAGCACCTTTGATATTGATAGTGTTGACAATTACTCAGCAGACCACGTAGTCTACGGGGGCAGGAAGCGCAACTACCAGTGAGAATAATTCACGCAATGCATTGTAATTATGATTACCAGGCTCTCTCTACGGAGTAGTACAGGGTTAACTATTCTTTGGCGGTCTGATAATATGACAATTACTCATGGGTGGAATATTAAATTTCAGACACACCTGATGGATACGGACGTCCGTGAAATCACTGATGACCACTGGACTTGACTGTTTACTGAAACTTCTCTCAACCTTCTGGACCTCACCAAGTACATACTCGTTTAAAGTTCATCAACAAGGGGTCGGTTAGCTTCAGCTTCTGAGTCGCGAAGATAAAAAAGTAGAAGAAAGCAACTAAATTGGAACAACCCAAACCTTTGAAGTACACTTTCTTGCAAGAAAACGAAGTACGCTTCCGATGCATTCCCTGTACGGATCAGTTTCGAATGATATATTCTTTGAAAAGTGAAACACCGTAGTTCTGTCATTCATTTCGATTAGCTGATCTGACCCACTATAGGAGGATCTCTGTTTTTTTAATTTGCTTCAAAGTAGAATTTATAAAATCACTTCAAAAGATCATCGAGCAGCGCGGGTGAAACTGGTAAAGATAAAAAGTGCCTACACGTTGCTATGGTAGTGGATGCCGTACAGTCGGGGGGTATTTTCTACCATTGTTGCGAACGTATACTGTGAGGAAATTCACGTCTAAATTTCACCGCCACATCAGTCGAAGGATTAAATAAAATAAGTTGGCGAAAGCTGTAGCATATTTATCTGAACCATACATCCACAACTATTTTAAGAATCACCTGCCTCCAATAGCCACAAGTCAGCAAGCCTACGTCAAACCTCTCCTTATTTTGACCCAAGTGCTTGGTAAATCCTCGTCACCAACTATAATATCGAGATTTGGATAGGTCCAGTGTTGTCATCAGAGACTAGTTAACATAAATGTATGATTCCGTATACCGTCCGATCATCGATTGTTCTTCCTGATCGTAGTTGCATTAGTGCGACACAAACATCTAAAGCAAATTTCACGAGTGCCGGAGGTCGGTAGGTGTTAAAATAAAACACTTCAATCTTATTTATTTATAGATCATGCCTAGCTGAACTAACCGAAAGTACTTGATTTCAAAAATCAAAACAGTAGCCGTTTAGTCCGGTGACAACAGTGCATCGGCGCAACACGTTACCGGCGCCTCCGTGACCGATAAAACGTAGGTTTCAGAGGTCTTACCACTAAAACAACCGACCCCTTGTTCAGTGGTTTGCGTGATTTCGCAACGACATGTTTGAGATTGTGCAGTTATTAAAGTCTAACCCCCTTATTCTCAAAGGCGTTATGGTTGCTGCCCTAGTTACCTGCCATTTAGAGTGCACAAGTGCAAGTGTTTATCAGCTTTACCGTACGAAGTACATATATGTATATCCACCATATGTTTATTTTCAAAGGTGGGTTGGCATTTTATGCAGTTACAAAAACTGGAAATTACTGAACTTCAAAAACAAAGGGGCTTTGAAATTATGGGTTGATTGTTTCAAAGTCAAAGAAAGAAGAATAAACGGTGCGTCAGCTGACTGCAAGCTTGTGGATCAAAGGGGCTAGCCACTTTCACACCGATAGCTTGAAATACGGAACATATCATTGTATCTACAAGAGAAGTAACGAAGTATACCTCAGAAGTATGTTGTGTGAAAAAAATGAGCTAACGGGACATCACAAGGGCTTAAAAATAACCGTTTCAGATGAAGCAATGGGCGAGTGTTTATCACCTGACAGAAGGAAAGACTAACCTCTTCCTGTCAGGCTGTGGGGGCAGAATGTGGCAAGGATATTTGAGAAACTGACAATACCGTCGGTAAAGCATAGGTATCAAACTAGCTTAGAAACCTGCCTTGGTAGTTCTCACTCCGATAATATTGATCGCTCCTGGACCCAGATCACACAGGCCATCCGTGAAGCAGGTACTGTGGCATGCGGCACGGGGGTACCTGGGATGAACAAACATTGGATCTCGGAGAAATCTCTGGAG